>BPLR01015333.1:0-35066 GCA_021605095.1 Caerostris extrusa
CTCTATAACTTGAATTTTTATTTATTTTACTTCTCTAACTCAAAATAAGTTAGAAAGAATCTAAACCTCTACAAGTCGAATATTTCCTCACAAAATCCGCGTAAGTCGAAATCCTCCATAACTCGAATTATTTGGCGTCTCCCTTGAAGTTCGAACTTAGAGGTTCTACTGTATATATTTTCCTTTGTCAACCGTACTGTAATGGCTAGTTTGATGTATATTTTCTAGCGCAATTTTTAATAAAAAAAATTAAATCGAAATAAAATATCAAACCATTATTGATATCAAATGGATTTTTAAAAAAATTTTATGTTTGTTATAATTTTAAAAATGAAGTCAATTTAGGTAACCAGATTCAGTGATTATCGCATATACTATAAACTAAAAATAAACCAGGAATTCTTTGGCAATAATCTGTCTTTACATTCATCAAATAAATGCGGTAATTATATTTAATAAATTCTAATAGAAAATTATTAAAACTTATCTTTAATGCGTTTTAATTTTCCCATTCAGAAATCGAATGAAACACGTATAAAAACAGTCTTGACAAGGTAAAAAAAAAAAAAAAAATCGCAGTTTAATACCTTAGAATAATTTTTGAAAATCACTAAATTTTTTTTTTTTTTTTTAATGTAATTTTTTTCTCGGCTGTACAATATTTTTAAAGTGAAAGTATTAGATTTTGGCGCATTATTCCCAAAACATAATGCCAATGGTATGGTTTAAATTGCACTTTAAACGTTTTGCTATTATTAAACAAGTAATATAAAAACAATTTTTTAAAGTCAATTCCTTCTTTTTTTCACTCTATTGCAGAAAGTCCTTTATAAATAATATTCATTGTTTTTTAAGTTTATCTGGCGCCATCTATGGGTAGATATATGCAACTTAAAGCTAAAAAAAACTAAAATTAATGAATTAAATTTAATGAATGAATTAATATTTAAAAAAACTGTATTAACATCCAGTGTCATCCACTACAAGTTCAAAAAAAAAAATTTATTGAACTTGAGTGGATGAATAAAAAGTATTTTATGAACGATTGCAAATTTGAACAAAATATATAAAGGGAGAGTGTGAGCTAATGGAAGGAATTGAAAAAACAAACTATGTTAATGCTTAAATTTACGATTAATTGTAAAATCATTAATTTCTCGTTGAATTAACAATTTCATGAATTTTTTAAAGATATAGTTAGTTTTGTGTATTAAAATTAATTTAATAGATTAAAGTAATGGTGTTTTTCTACGTATAGAATTATAAAAATGATATATTAACTCTCATTACATTTGGGGTAAATATTTTATATTCAGAAAATTTGTGATGATTATTTTTTTTTTTTTTCGCTTTTTTGACAATGTCATTTTCAACATTTTTTTTTTTTTTTTAGAACTTCATTATAAACATATGTCTTTTATCTTTTATTTTACGCCATTCTTATAAAATCTTAATATGTTGAAGTTTTTATATCATCCTGACATCAACGATTCTGGGGGGTAAAAATTTTTAAAGCTAAAAGTTAATTAAAAGATGCAGCTATTTTCTTTTAAACTAAATATTTTTTATTGTTATATTAAAATAAATTCATTAACAAAAAAATAATTATAAATAGGTAAAAATATTTTATCAACAAATCTATTTTCAATAGTCTTGTAACGAAAATATTAAGAATTCTTTTTTAGAATAAAATTTAAATAAATCCCTAGAGGGATTTTTTTTTCTTCATCCTTTTCCCCAAATATGTTATCAGAACCATATTTAATCAATTTGCCCATCTAATAAATCTATAATAAAACCCTTAGATATAATGGTAAAACTGATAAACTATTGTTTATATTATTTTTTCAATTCCTTCTATTAGTTCACGCTCTCCCTATATATATCTTGTTCAAATTTTCAATCGTTCATAAAATACTTTTTATTCCTCCACTCAAGATCAAATACATTTTTTGAAACTTGTAGTGGGTGACACTTGATGTTAATACAGTCTTTTTAAAATATTAATTCATTAATTAAATTTAATGAATTTATTTTAGTTTTATAGGGGAGGAAAAAATGTCTCTTATATAAGATATTTAGCAGGATATAAATTTAGGAATAAATATCGTCAATGGCGAAGTGTGTAGATCGCTGGAAAAAAAAATTTCTTTTTTCATTCTGGGTTCCAGTCTGAGTCAAGGAGGGAACAAAATGAAGCATGTGAATAAATGAATGAGAGAGATGGAAAGTGTGTATGTGAGAGAGAGAGAATTTTTTTAACTTAAAAAAATGAATGAAAATTATTTATAAAAGACTTTCTGCAATAGAGTGAAAAAAAAAAAAAAAAATAGGAATTGACTTTTAAAAAAAAAATTATATTACTTTTTATTATTATATTAAAATAAATTCATACCAAAAAATAATAATTATGAATAAATAAAAATATTTTATCAATCAGTCTATTTTTTATCAGTCATCAAGAATTCTTTTTTAGAACGTAATTTAATTAAATCCCTAGAGAGATTTTTTTCCCCAAATATGTTGCCAGAACGTTTTTAATCAACTTATCCATCTAATAAATCTATTGTAAAGCCATCTAATATAATGGTAAAACATAATAAATTAAAGTTTAAATTATTTTTTACTTGATGAAAGACAACTTTTAATATTTTTCTGCATTTACTGGTAGAACGTACACGTGACTGAATATGTTTTTTTACGATTGGTTTGGAATTTATAATTTAATGGAATGTTAAAAAAAATGTTTATGGATTCCCTCTGTGTGTTTGTGTAATTTTTGTCTTATTTTTAGTAATATATCGTGCGTTTTCGAAGCGATCTCGTTTGCTTAGAATTATTTTCTTCGTCTCTTCGTGACATTCGAATGTCTTTTGACGTCATTCTCTGTGCGCCAGCTGCGCAGCTGATAAAATAGGCGAAGCAGGCCTGCTGGAAATTAATTCCAAAACATTTTTTTATCCTTATTTCAAGAGATCATTGCTCTAACTACATGTGGAGAAATTTCAAGGTGACTGAGGAATTTTATGAGTTGTCAAATGCTGGAAAAAAAGTCAATTTTTCAGATTATTTATTTATTTATTTTCTCAATATGAGAAGCATTTTCTTCTACTATAGAATTTGGTTGTTAGACATGATGAGTAAATGATTATAACACCCTGGGAAACTTTCAGAGAAAACTGGCCTGCATTTGCTGTTCAAATGGAAGAAAACCTGGTAAAGCTTCATCCAATCCGATGCGAAATGCGATTGCAATTTGTCACGATGTCTATTAATTTATTTATTTTTAAATGACTATCGGAAATCGAGTTTTTTTTATATTTCATATAACTAATAGCGTACTCTCTAGCATAATATCTTGGAAAAGAAACATCAACATTTGTATTGAAATATGAAATATCATCACTTATCAGATATAATTGGATCAAATTTTTCTCAGTACGGTTACAGTCAGTCGATCCATTTGTGAGATAAATTCTTTGTTAAAAATTCACCTGTTCTAAATAATTTCTTTGTTGCAAAAAAAAAAAAAAAATCTAACCATCTAATGTGGCGCGTGATTTTACTATTCTGAGTAATCTTGATATTAAAATGTAAATTTTTAACTTTTTGATTAGATTAATACAATTAATCTAATTAAACATTAAGTTAAATAATAGATAAAATAAAAAGATAATGTAATCTAATTGACTGAAATTCTTCTTTTCAAAATAATGCAAATCCATCAGTATTTTTTTTATCAAATTTATTTAGTACTTCTCATAAATTTTTTTCACTTTATATTTTGTTGATGATAAATTGCAGAATAATAATTATCTATGTAGAAAAATTTTCTACGAAAAGGCAAAACTTAAAATATCAACAGAACTTCTCGTGAAAGATTGGTCTAGTAAATGTGGCGTGAATTTTACCTTTCTAAATTGTCATGCTGTTGTATATTTGCGGACCAATAAGTCAATAATTCGTTATTTCGCTCGTACTAACCAATTAGGGAATTTTCTTTCTTTCTATTATCCACTAGTTTGGTATTTAGTGAAGCATATTGGCAACACCAGCTGGATTTAATAAGATGGTAGATTAAGGTAAATAAATATGGTTGCTCATTAATAAAAGACAAATAAATAAAAGATGAATATAGAAAAATAATAGAATCTTTTTTTTCTTTAATTATTATTAATATAATAAAAGATGTTTAAAAATCAGCAATAAGGGAGAACTCATAAACTATTAGAAAAGCAAAAATTATTTATGGATGATATTAAAGGAAGTACTCGTCTTTTATTATTTATTCTTTGTATGATTTTGAATGCCATAACTGGGTTTTTAAGGAATTTATTAGGACATTACCCGTTAGATATATTGTTCAAAGAGCATGATTTTTGAAAGACATCTAGTACATGAAATGACCTTGACTGTAAAGGAAACCATTGGTTACTTTTAGATTTTAGTTATCCAACTGTTAACTCAGCATTAAAACCGCAGACTGCCAACTCCTTTCATAGAACTGAAAGACTTCTGTTATTTTTTTTATTTTTTTTTTTTTAAGTCTATAAGATTATGGAATAAAATTATAATAGGGTTCATATAAAATTTTAAACTGCATTCTATTCGAATAAAATGTTATTTTTCTAGATGGCCCATTTTTATTCTACAGCATATAAAAAATTATTTTTTCTTTTAAATTCAAAATGACAAAAATTATGAATACATCCAAAAAATTCGATCGAGTTTTATGGTAGAATGAATACCAATGAGAAAAATGAGAAAAGCCAATGAGAAAAATGCTTTCCTCAATCTTCAAAAGATGGCGCTAGTAGTACCATTTTCAGAATTATTTTCCCCTGCTCATGTTCTGTTTAGATACAGTATACCAAGAATCAATCAGGAAATGTATTTTAAAAAAATAATAATAAACACATGCATTTATTTTCAAATGTCTGTATCTATTGATACATATACTAGAATCTAGTATATAGCAATAAAAGATACAATACATCACTAGTGGAATGAGATGTTTTTATTTATATTTACGTCTGAATCAATTTCATGTCAGATAATTCATTTTCTTACTACTTAGAATTATTTTTATTAATAATAAATTTTACACTTTTGTTTTTAAATAATTTTATATCGAATTAGTAATTTTAAAGATTAATTTTGTTTTCTAATTGAAAAATTTAAGAATACAGTAATTATTTATAAGCATCTAATTATTTGGATATATATAAAGGGTATTCAGACACCTAGAAATAATGGATTTGTAGTTGTTTTGCCTCTTTAAATCTGACAATTTTGTTTCTGTAATAAATAATTTTAATTTTTCCTGTAAATACATCAGTATTAAGATTATTATTATTATTATTTTTTTCCTGTTATAAATTCTGTAGTGTTTTTTTAGCAGAAGTAACTATTGGGTTTGAGTAACAAATTGGAATTTCATTATGTTAACTATTAAATTGATCGACAACAAATCAAAAATAACCTTCGAATTTTTTGCATAGCCAAAACTAGCATTTTAAGTATTAATAAATTTCAAAGTTATTTAATACTAACTAGTAAGAACTTTTATGTTTTCATCATTAACCCTTAAAAGAAAGGCAACATTTTAATATGTATAAAAAAAAATTAAGAGCACCGTTGGAAAAATTATTAAAATTTGAATATTTCTTATGTGCAGAATTCTAAAATATGCCTGACTACAGAAAAAAAAATATATATAAAATATCCTAGAAACTTGATAATATAAAAATCAAACAAAATTCTCCAAAATATAAGATTCATATTTTGATATTATTCATAAATTTTGTATTGATTATAAAGTCTGTAAATAATAAATAGCATTTTAATAGGTTATTAAAAATTTATCTAATACTATTATACTTAAAATACTGAAAATGTGAACATTAAAGTATTTGAAATATCGACGAAAAAAAATCAATTATGTATTACATTTAAATAATTCATCAAAAACGTACTTTAAATTTGAAAGTATATAATGTATTTGCACATATCAAGTTTATATGTGTTATATTTATAATATCAAATGTGAATGTCATTGAAGATTGAAACTAACCATGACCCAGAAATATAACCGGAGTGTTCTAGTTGGGAGTTATTAAAAGAAAAATTCAAAGAAAAAAAGATTTTTTGAGGAATATAGTATAGATAAAGAATTCCTGGACGTTCATCTTTAACCTGAAGTTTCTCACTCAACAATTGTTATTATCTTCATCTCCAGAAACTTCTACAGTATCAAAAGCAGTCATACGAGATTTACTGCAATATAAAAACAGTTTATAAAATTACAGTGCCTAACCTAAGGCCTTGAAAAACCTGATACGAACTCTTTAAAAACATATATTCATATATATATATATATATATATATATATATATATATTATTTCGTTAAAGAACAAAATCAACTTCTATCGATTGAATATCAGAGCACGTATGTATATGATTATGACGAGTAGCACGTCTAACCGATAAATATTAGCTTCACAATTACATTATGGCAGTGCAATATTCGCCAACTGAATTTTAATGTTCAGCTGTCATTTCCGCCATTGATTATTTATATAAATTATATATTTCCACGAATCGCTTTTCAGTACTTTCTTTTAGAGCACAAGACGCCATTTTGTTATGTGTTCTGTTCATTTATCAGTCGTAGCAGTTGTTTATTCTAAGGGAGATTTATTATGTTTAAAATTTAAATAATATTATTAATAAATAATTTTTATAATCATTCATTAAAAAAATACTTAAAATAAATGAATAATTTGTATTCATTATTTAATAATAATATTATTAAATAATTTTTATAATTTAATTATATATTTCCACGAATCGTTTTCAATACTTTCTTTTAGAACACAAGACGCCATTTTGTTGAGCATTTAGTTCGTTTATCAGTCGTAGCAACTGTTTATTCTAAGTGAGATTCATTTATTTTTAAATTTAAATAATATTAATATAATTATTTAAATAAACAAGTAATCGTTTATCAGTCGTAGCAGATAATTTGCATTTTAATGAAATAAGTTTATATTTAAATGCTTTAAAAATTAATGCATTGATTATTTATGTGATTTATGATATTTTTTTACGCATCTAACCAATTTTATGATTATGAAAGAAAATACGTTGGTTTAATTTAGACACTTTTCAAGGGCTGGAAAATTAAAATTAATTTTTTTTACCTACTTGTTCACGTTATTTTAGCGCTTAAATCTTGCTTAAACCTTATTTATATTTTTTCTTATTGGTATATGCTCATGTGGGGACCTGCGGCCTGAGGGTCATTTGGCTAGCACTCTGGCCATTGTACCACAAGCTTCAGGTTCGAATCCTGGTGATGGCATAGATGTTTGTGAGTGATTCGGAATCCACGTTAAACTGTATGTCCCGGTCTAATTAGCCCGGGAATGGAAAAAAAATATAAATAACCGTAGAGCGACAAACCAAACCATGTGAGGATTTGATGGCCCAGAGACTAGCACTCGGTGTCAGAGGTTTCGGGTTCGAATCCCGGTCATGGATGTTTGTAGTGGTTCGAAATCCACTTTAAACCGTAGGTCGTCTAATTTGACTGTTGGGAGTAGGGTTGACAACCCTTTCCCGTAAAAAGAAAACATCTACTGTCTCGAAATCTGCCTGCAGGCAGACAGCTTTGACCTACTGTAGGGCTGTTGTGCCAATGAAGAAGATATGCTCGTATAAATGTAAATAATTGTAAATGTTAAGTTATTAATAAAATTTTATGTGTAAATCATAATTAATCAATGGAATAAATGCAACACAATAGTCCCTTAAAGATTAAAATTCCTTGGAGAAAAAAAAAACACACACACACAAAACTTCGGAATTATTTACATTTTATTTCAAATTTATATTTTACAATTCATATCAAAGTACAAAGAAAAAAATAGAGTACAATTGATACTTCTCAGAATCACAGAGTTAAAAATCTAGATATGCTTTTAAAAACCGTTGATAATTCTTCCACTCCCACCTTTTATAATTCTCATTCTTGCAGTTTTGAATGTTCTTGAAGATAGAAGATATCTTGATGGTTGATAATAACTTTTCATAAGCAGGTTTGAATAGCTTGTTAGACAGATGTAATAAATGCATTTTGTAGTCATGTATTCTTTGATAGAAAATATATTTTTCTCATCTAAGGAAGCTCTATCAAATTGATTATCTGACATTATGTAATATAAACAGTTCACTTTTCATACAGCTTTAATAAACTCCTTCAAAAGAGATTTGAATTTTTTTAAGTATCTTTAATATAATGTTAAAATGATTGAAACCATTTCATCTGGAAAATCTTTGTAGCCTTCTTTTGATAACGATTAACATGATAGCATCTCACTCAATAGTGGCAAGATACTTTTACCATTTAATTTACAAGAATAGACGAGCACATGCCTAATAACAAAGAGAAATAATCATATGTTTCAGATGAGCACATGCCTTCTTTTGCCTCATGGATAAATAGCTCCACGTGCATAGACGGAAAAAAAATGGAAGTCAGCGTTCGATAATGTAAACATCCTGTGTGAGCTGACTGGAGGGAGAAAGAAATGTAACACCAGCATTGTGCGTTTAGTTTTCGAATAAAAGAGACGTGGTTTTACAGTTCACTAGTGCTATGTATCTTTATTCTTAGACCATAACATCTTCCATATAAAAAATTCTGGCACCTACGACAATAACAAAAGTTTTGTAAGGCTCTAGGTGGACATCCATGCTTTAAAGTGTTTTCTGAGCCCATAAATCAATCAGTTGAAGAAATAACTCTTTGCCAACCAACTGAACCTGGTCCATTAAAGTAATCTTTAAATGCATCTCTGACCTGTTTCGGTTTCCGCAAAAAGTTGTCAGCACTCGAACCCGAAAGCTCCAGCAGCCCCTTGCTCGCACCAACCGACCTCCACGACCCTTCCGACACGACTTTGTTCTGGTCTTCAGAGTCGTGAAAACCGGGGGGACAGTATCTCTTTTCAGACGGAGGTAAATCGTCTTCAACAGATTTGAGAAAATTGTGAAGACACACAGTGGTCTTGACGATGGTTTCAACGGTATTAACTTTACCCGCTATGGGACGCCGGTAAATGCGGAACCTGGCGCTCATAACACCAAAGGAGTTTTCTATCAATCTCTTAGCCCTGGACAGCCTGTAGTTGAAGATGGTCCTGTCTGTTGTCAGTGTTCGGCCAGGGTAGGGTTTCATTATGTTGATCTTGAGTGGAAATGCTTCGTCGGCAACAAAAACGTAGGGCATGTCAGTGCCGCCCATTCCGCCATGACACTCTGCAGGGGGGATCCGTAGCTGTCCCGTAAGTAGGGCTCTGTTAAACTTGGAATGTTTGAAAAGGGTGTTGTCATTGTCGCGTGCACGCTCGCCGATGTCAATAAAGGTGAAGCGATATCTGGCATCGCACACAGCAATGACAACGATACTGTGGCTGCCCGTCTTAGGAGGAGCCTGAAAAAAAAAAATAAATAATACATTAACTTACTAGGTCCTTTTTAGAAGGGGGCCTGATGGCCGAGTGGTTAGCGCTCTGGCGCTCGGTACCACAGGTATCGGGTTCAAATCCCGGCGTTGCCATGGGTGTTAGTAGTTTTTCGGAATCCACTTTAAACCGTTGGTCCCGGTCCTAATAAGATCGTAGAGCGCTGCGGGGGCATTGTTACTCCGCGTCCGTGGCTTATCATTAAATTACACGCGCCTCCTGGGTAGTGCGAAGTGAGTAATGTCTGTGCAGCGCTTGCCTTAAGGCATCAAAGACAATTGTCTAAGTGGTTGCCAGCTGCATTGGAAAAAAAAAAAAAAAAAAAAAAAAAAGAACCCTTTTACAATCCAATTACATTACCGTTAAAATCCATGTTTCCCAATAAATGAATCTCAAATTCATCATCATCATTGGCTCAACAGTCCAGTGTGGGCCAAGGCCGTCTACCTACCGGTAGATTTCGAGACGAGAGATGTTTTTTTTCTTTTTACGGGGTAGGGTTGTCAGCTCTACGCCCAATGCTCAACAGTCATATGAGACCGGGACCTACGGCTTAAAGTGGATTCCGAAACTCTACAAACACCCATGGCACCGCCGGGACTTGAACCCGATACCTACGGTACCGAGCGCTAGCCACTCGGCCATTCAGGCCCCATCTCAAATTCAAGAGGGCATATATGTAATCAGCCTCATAGCTGGCTCGACAGCCCGTTGTGGGCCCTTGGCCTTTTTTAAGAGATCCAGTCAGGCTGTTCTTCTCTTGGTCGTGGACCTCCAGTTTTTTATCTTAATAACATTAAAATCAGAGCCAAAACCAGTCGACCTATCTCTTTTTCGGCCTCCCCTTGGTCGTTGTCCGAAAGGGATTACATTGAAAACTTTCAAGCAACTCTATCACTGCATATATATATTGTCTGATGCAGCTGGCAAAGCAAACACTTAGACAGTTGTCTTTGATGCCTTAAGGCAAGCGCTGCACGGACGTTACTCACTTGGCTACACGTGCCCCCTGGGTAGTGCTAAGATAAGTTGAGGACGCGGAGCAACAGTGCCCCCGTAAAGCTCTACGATCATGCTAGACCGGGAATTACAGTTTAAAGTGGATTCGAACCACTACAAACACCCATGGCACCGCCGTCACTCGAACCCGAAACCTGTGGTACCGAGCGCCAGAGTGCTAGCCTCGGGTTCGAGTTCCGGAGATGCCATGGGTGTTTGTAGTGTTTCGGAATCCACTTTAAGCTGTAGGTCCCGGTCTAATATGTTGACTGTAGAGCGAGCAACCCCTACTCCATAAAAAGTGAGCGACTAGGAGCTAAATCAGTCTTCTTCGGATAAAAAACAGCAACATTTATAGAATGATGATCGCTCAGGCACTCGGAATCGCAGGTTTTGGGTTCGAATCCTGGTAGTGCCAAGGATGTGTGGTTGTAATCGCCTTTAAATAGTAGATCCCGGTCTAATTAGTCCTCGTGTGCAAAAAAAAATGACAGTAGAGCGATAAACCAAAGCCTATTATTTTACAAGTTAATTGAGTGATAAAATTATTAATATACACTTAATAATAATGATATCTGCTTAGTAAATAGCAAAAATTATGCAGTAAGAAATTGTTATATAAGGATGCATTTAAAAAAAAAAATAGTCATAAATATCTGTGAGTAAGAAAAAAAATCTTGCAGAAGTCTCCATGTTGCATAAATGGCTATCATTCAAAAAAGGGTTTTGGTGTAAAATGGTTATACCTGCATAATGACATGCCTTCCATCCAAAGCACCTAAGCAATGCGGGAACTGCCAAAGTTCTTCCATTTCTGAAGCTATTCTACGCCACTGATCTTCAGTTGGCACTGGTAGGACCATGGGTTGCAGGACATTCAACAGTGCTTTACACGTTTCACGAACGATTCTGCAGATTGAAGATATAGAAATATGAAATATGGTCTCCAGAGATTTATAGCTGTCTCCACTCACAAGATACCTAAAAGGTAAAATCTATTATATAAAATTAAAGAACTAATTGAAAATGATTTTTTTTTTTTTTTTTTTTTTTTTTTTTCCCTACACCAAACTGTAGCGATATCCGCCATAAAGTAGCAGCCCAATAAAAGTTAGTCTTGGTAAAGTTGTCAGAATTAAAAGTCATAAAATCAAGTGCAATGCATGTTGTCAAATGTAAAAAGTCCGTGGCCTTCACCTGACGAGCACAGAGGATATGCATCAAATTAATTAAAAATGAAAAAAAATATTCAACAACGCAAGATATTGGTTCTAATTCCTTTTATATCAGGTTTCTAATTGGGCTCTATAATTCACTAAAAGAAGAGGTTTTACTTCATCAATCCAAAGGACACCCATGTGGAAATTGATTCAGTAAATTAATTGTAAGAAAAGGGAATTGGGATATTTGAGTCACTCCAATTCAATTACTTATGGGAAAAAAAATGAGCATTCTCACCTTAAAGTCACCTCCAATCTTTGTCTCGCAGATATAGGTTCCCGAAATGATGTGTATTGCTTTTGGAGCTTTGGTCCAACCATGGAAATAAGCTTATCGAAGACCTCAGGGGACATTCTGAAGAAATCGATGAAATCATCGTGGTTATGAAGCCTCATTTCTCGGATTAGGTTAGCCCCTTTGTTTCTTTTCTTCATCCATATTCGTCTGACAGTGGCTCTTCCACTGAAATGTCGACAAATAGACAACAAGACGAACTTCTTTCTCGCATCCATACTCACACAACAAAGAACGAGGCTTAGCGAGCGACAAAAACAAACTACGAATAGAAGAACCTAAGCAAAACCACATAGCGCCATCTATTATTCATTTCGTGAACTAAGAACATTAACATACGTTCTGCGTTTGCGCCAAAAGATGGCGCTAAGAAGCACGCAGGCGGTGTGATATTCAGCGTCGCGTTGCCAATGGAAATGCACTGTTAGGGATAACAGCATCTCATTTGCTTGTGGTGTGGATGAAATCCCAGAAAACTCTCATCAAACAGTCTGGCTACAACTACAACTGACTGAACCAAAATGTTCGAACTTCAGCCCATCTGTATAAAAATTTACTTATGCTATTTGGCATAACTAATATCATTTTTGAGCTTGGTTACCACAAAAACTGAACATCAAACTAAAACAATACATGAAAGAATGTTTTATATTAATTTTTTTTATTAAATATGTAAAGAAATAAAACTTAAACATGTTAGATAAGTTTCCTGTTTTAAAGGAAACTTTTAATTTAAGAACATTTCTTATAATTTAATATGCAAACAATATTTTATAGGTTTCTTATGAATTATAATTTTTTTCTAATAAAAAAATGTTCTTTATTAGGATTGTAATAATTTCATCTGTAACTTTTAACCTTTAAAAATTTTTAAATCTATTTTTGTTATAAAAGTTTTTTAATCTATTCTATTTTTATATTTCTTATAAAATTACACTGAAAATAATCACATATTAAAAACGAAATTTGAATTGCATTCTATATATTTAAATTTCTTATCTTAAAATATAATGATGTGTTTAAATATAAAAATGCACAGCGTATTCATTAAATATTTTCTAAACTAAGATCATGAAATATACTTCTGTTAAATTAATTTTCAAAAACATAGAATGAAAATACACTATTTTTTTTATTGTTACTATTTTAAAAGGGTTAAAAATGTATTCTAACAATTTAATAAAATCAATAGAAACGTACCTGTTTTCTAAGAAAAGCAATTTTAAATTCAACAAGCTTAACTATTGCTTTGAGAAGAAAAGAAATATGTGTAATATATTTTTTAAAAAAAAGAAAAAAAGATTTCCATATATTCGATAATAAAATTTGGTGTAACAGCATACTTTTTAATTTATTCCATTCCACAATTCATATACGATATCAAATTTTGAGTTTAAAATAATTCGCAATTTTTTTCAATTAAAAATCAAAGATTTTATTATATAATTTGAAAAAGGAAAAAAAAAAAAATGTACGGAAACCATAATTATATTAATCAATTAGATTAATATTCAGCAAGCTTATTTATTGTTTTGAGAAGAAAGTAATATGTGTAATATATGTTTTAAAAAAAAAGAAAGAAAAGATTTTGATATATTCGATATTTAAATTGGTGTAACAGCATACTTTTTAATTTATTCCATTCCAAAATTCATATAACATACAAATTTTGAGTTAAAAAATAATTTGCAAAATTGTTTTCAATTAAAAATCAAAGATTTTATTACATAATTTGAAAAAAAAAAAAAAAACATTCTAACACTAGAATTATATTAATCAATTAAATTAATATTTAGATTTAATAATCCTTTCAACCATAAATAAATTCATATATTTTATGAATAAATCGGATTATTCTCGAATTCCACACCTATATTCGATATAAACAAACATGCTCATACGTGCGCAAACGATAGTACACATAGAAACAAGCAGCTCTGAGCATGGCAACAAGCGAAGTGAGTTCTGATTGGTCCGCAGGCAAACCAGCTGATTCTATGTTTTGATTCCGTTTTTTTTTTTATTCTTTCCTCCCAGCTGACTGCATTTCGACCGACAGATGTTGAGATGTGTCGTGGGGAAACACTCGCGTCACGTGATCTCCCTCCTATGGAGAAGGGAGGTTTTTGATTTTCATGTGGAATGCCCCCCTTAGCCCATGAAAAGCAGGTGGAAGTGGGGAGCGTACATCAATGAAATTCTATACAAAATTTCTGGTCGTTTTTTTGCCCATTACGTTGCGTGATTTTTCTGCAGACGATTATCCTGCAGTTGCCATTCATCTGATTGTAATCGTAATTTAAAAAAAAAAAAAAGTAATAGTCTCTAATGTTTAAAAGTAAAAAACCGTGTTTAGGTTCGATGGGACCATGAGTTTGGTATCAGGTTGCTATGGTAGCAGTACCTCTGTACTTTAATGTTCGTGTTGTTATCATTCCAGAAAAAAAAAGTTAAAAAAAAAAAAAAAAAGAATACAAAATATTCGATTTTTTTAATTTCCCTTAACTTTAAAAAATAATAATAATAATTCAGAGAAATTTATATAATAAATTTAATCAATTGTATATTTATAATCTTTTTAAGTAAGGATATATATTCGAAAAATTATAGAAAGAAAGAATTAAAATATGATTAGAAATATCATATATTAGAGAGATAGATTAGATTTATATTAGAAAAAAATATTATTATTATAATTATTAGAAATATTAGATTATTATTATTATTATTATTAATGTATTTAAGATGAATAGTATTATTTCTATTTTCATTAAAGTTCTATTATAAAACAGTTCTGTTAATACGTAATATATAATATAATAGTTATGTTACATAGTTATATCATAATTCTATAATAGTACAATTACGGTTGTCCTATTTAACGGAATTTTATTTTATTTTCTGAAAAGCACAGGCTATCTAAATTCATTTTAAATGGGCACATTTTATAATGAATTCTTTTAAAAACAATAATAAATAATCATGAAACATTTTATGTAAGTTATTTTTATAAAATTAAAAGATCCTTTTTTCTTTTTCATATTAGAGAAAATAATGACTTCTTCAAGTCATCAACTATTTTGAATACTGATTTTTAAATTCATAATAAAATAGATTTATAAAAAAATTAAAATATAAGTAACGCATCCATTTTAGTAAGGATAGTAAATAAAAACATATTTTATAATCACAAAATATTTTATAATAAAAATATTTTATAAGGAAATTTCTTTTTAAAAACAACAATTGATTTTTTATCATTTTCAAATTTCTTACGGATGATTAAAATAAAAAAATTAATAATATCAAAATCAATTATTAATAAAAAAAAAATAATTTACGTTACGATTTATACAAAATACATTTAAAAAAAATGAATCAATTACACTTTGAATATTAAACTAAATTTTAGTTGAAATTACATGAGTAAATAATAAGATGAATAAAAGTAAATACAGTATTGCTAATATAATATATTATAAAAAATTATTTGTTGACCTTCCTCTAGCTACTACACATTAAGCTACAAAGCAAACGATTCTTTGAAATTAATTTAGAGACAACTAAACTCTCAGTGTGACACTGATAAATATTCAATTTGTGAAAAGAAGGCTATTTGTTTAAGGTCAAATCACTCGTTGAATGTTAAGCAAGGACTTGCTGTCGAAAACATAAGGCCGTGTGAAGTCCATTGAAACACATACAGTTAGTTGTGTCTAAGCAAATAAATTGCTACCTACGAAATCAATAATTCGTTTATAAAAGTTGCCCACATTTATAAAATTAATTAGAATTTTTAATAAAAAACTTATTTTTATAATTTCTAAATTAACAACAATAAATATTTCAAAGCATATATTTTATTTCCACTATAGTAATATTTTAAATCCAATCCAATTCATTTACGTGAAATATTCTTTTACTACCAGGTGGCGCTAACTCTGCATATATTGTGATTGTAAAGTTAGTGTTTGTAAATGGAATTTATTGAAACACAAATAATTCTGTTCTTAATACTAAGCAGAACTTAATAAATAAAGCAGAATTAAATAAAAACTTTTCGTTAACAATGGAGATAACGGATCTGTTTTTAAAATTTATTTAGATTTAGATAATAAATATAAGAATACTATTAATCAAAACATATTCTTGATTTTCTATCAATTATAAAACCAAAAACCTCATTATGAAAGAGATCATTGTTAGATTTTTAATTAATTCTTGCATAAATCATGAGAGGTAATTATTTTATATGGCTAATAAATTATCAGCAGGTTAATTATCTTATATGAAGTAAGTAGGCATTTGTAATTTATTATTATGGTTTATAATAATCTTTAATCATAAAATAAGTTTGTTGGGTATTCAATTCATTCAATTTTCATAGGATAATAATATTTTGTATGCAAAAGTAAATTTCAAATTAAAAAAAATTAATTGAATAATTCTTCGATTTATTGCCCTTATCAAATTTTTATTTTATTTGAGCTATAAGAAAAAATACATTATTCCCCAAATAGATTTAAAAATATTACATATAACAAATATGGCATATGTATGTTTTTGTATATTAAAATAAAATACAAAATTGTGAATAGTAGACACGCTATTATTTATTTTTTTTTTTTGTAAATTATTTTACAGTTTTTCTTTTTGTTAAATTTTGAAAATAGTTTCAAATATTTCTTCTTTCTGAAATATTTTTATTATTATTCTTGTATTTCATAGTTGTGTTTCTCACAACATATATTTATTTATTATAATTATATTCTTATTTCAAGTTTTGTTGACACAGTTAATCAATATTCTTTGTAAAATTCGAAAAATACTTTTTTTTTTTTTTTTTTAAATATAAGAGTTATTTAAAAATGTTTTTAGAAAAAATATTTTCAAATCTTGCTGCATTAAATTTGAGTATCAACAAATATAATTTCCATTTAACAAAGATATTTTTCATAGATGTTTTTAATTCCATGAATGTCTTCCTTAAAATATTCTATTATTTATTCTAATTCTGAATTTATTTCGACTTTTGTTTTGCTGGTCAGATAAACAAAGTTAAAGACAACCAAATTCTGCAGACGACATAATTTCTACAACTGTTTATTTATGTTTTTTTGTTGTTGTTGTGTTTAATTATCGTTTGTATTCCTTAAACTATTTCTTTTTTGTATTTAGTTATCTTTTGTATTTCTTAAACTATTCTATATTTTGTATTTAATTATCGTTTGTATTCCTTAAACTATTTCTTCTTCTGTATTTAATTATCGTTTGTATTCCTTAAACTATTTCTTCTTCTGCTTTTAATTAACGTTTGTATTTCTTAAACTATTTTTTTTTTGTATTTAATTATCGTTTGTATTTCTTAAATTATTTCTTTTTCCATTTATTTTATTTCTGTTCTTATTTTCGAATTTGGCTTTTTCTGTTCTGAAAAAGCAGCAGAAGAAAGTGAAATTACAGAACCGAATTTTACAGACGATCCCTGTTTCACGTCGCGATCTTTTAACCTTCTCATCCGCCGGGATTCAAAGCCCCCTCCCGACCTTTTATAAGGTGGGTGGTAGCGTGGAGTGTCCATAAAAAAAGTGGAAGCTTCGCAATAATAATAACGAAAAAAAAAAAAAATCAACTCAGTTATGCGGGAACTTTATCTGCAGGCGTCCTGTAACCGGAGGGGGCAATTTTCAATGGATCAGCAAATCTTGCAGGCAGGGGGAGAAAAGAGGGGGCCTGCATGAAAGAAAATGAACAGCCCCGAAAAAAATTCTGCAGGGGGTGCTTCATTTTCTTTTACTTTTGTTCTTTTTTTTTAATCTGGAGGACCGGATTTTAAGTAGGTCTTCTGGTTACGTCAGAGGGCACCTCTTATCTAATATTTTGATCTGGGTCTTGTCTTACTAGAGGGTATGGAAGGTGAGGGGGTGTCATCTTGCAAACGATTCCTCGAACCACCCTTCCCGGATGGTGTCTTTCATGCACAAATGCACAACGCATCAGTAAATCCCATTGTTTTTTGTGAGCTTGTGTCCTTGACTTGTGACCATAGAAATGCATGGTGCCGTTACCAATTTAGGAAAGGAAGTTGCCAAATTTTCCTCACTGAAGCGGGGAAGAATCGTGGTTTGGACACTGTTTATGGGATGAGATAAACAATGTGCACGGGCGAGTAAACTAATGGCGGATCTCGTAGAATAAAACACACGCAGTGCTAAAGAAGAAAAAAGACTTTGATCGCTGTGATAGGAATTTTTATCGTTTTTATACAAGATAGTTTTAAGCTGTCATTATTATTCTCTGAACACTTATTTTAATTAGCAATAAAATAAACATACAAATAATTGTCGTTAAACAAACAAACAGATAGATTAGAGATTTTAATGATTAGCAAACAAGAAAACATCAGCAATTTAATATTATTATATTTATCTAATTAACTATCACAAAAAAAAATTTGCATACTAATTAGACTCATAAATATGTCTATTTTACGTAATCGTAATTAAGAAATGTTTTTCAAACACAATTTGCCATACTAAATAAAATCGCTAACTTAGAATATTGAATTGTTTTTAATTTAGAGTTTATTTATTACACATAAAATATATGGGTATTGTTTTAAAGATGGGTATTGTTTGGGTAAAATATATGGGTATTGTTTGTCAGCGATGTCCTGGATCATTTTCTACGTTTCTTATTGGATTATTTATTTATCATTTTTTAAAAATTTATTTCAAGCTATTCTTATTGGTTTATTTAAATTATTTTCACGTGCCTTTTAATTAATTTATTTTGCGTACTTTTTCATATCGTTTGGAGTTCTATACATTTTTATTTATTTTTTTGATTTAATAAAATCGTTTGTAATTTTATAGTTTTTATTTATTTTTTATATACTGGTTTATAAACAAGTTTTGGAATATTCTTCTCTCGTAATTTTAAGTTATAGTTCACTTAACAACCTAGGAAGGATAAAGTAAATATATAATAATAAAATTAAATAGTAAAATAAAATTAATCTCGTTGTGTATATTTAGTGTCAATAGTAGCAATGAGATTTTTTAACCTATTTTTATTAACTTTAATACCAATAATAATTTTCATAATTTTTTTTTAATGAACTTTCTTAGCTTAATTTCCATAATTTTTTAATGAACTTTCTTAGCTTAACTTTAATACTTATTAAATTTACTGCCTTCTATTAAGGATGGTTAACTTGATTGAATTTGAAATTAAAAACGAAATTTTTATCTATCTATCTTTGATTATTTGTGATATCTTTGATTTGTATCGAATAATCTCTGGTTATCGATTTGTTATAAATTCAGATTTAAATATAAAAGGTAAAATAAAGATTTTATTTTTTTGCGATAATATTAAAAAAAAAAAAAAAATGACACAATACATAATACTAATGGACAGGAAATTTTTACTAAACATTCTTTTTGGAATGTGCATGTTCATAATGAGTTCAATGAATAGTTCATATGAATTAATTGAATATTTCGTCTTTTTTTTAAATTTGAAATAAAATAAAAACGAGTGCTCAAATAAGAATTAATATGCAGTTTTAATTTAATGTTTCAGCATAATATTTTTATAATTATTTAAAATTAAATTAATATTTAAGTATTTCAATTTTTTAAAGAGCTAGAATAATTACAAATTGTTCTTTTGAATTCTTAGTTATTAAGACATGCTCGATTGTAGAACTTTATTCCTTAATAATAATACTAAATACTTTTTCCCCACAAATTTTCTTTTTTTTTGATTTATAAAAAATATCAACTGATTTCTTAATGCACTATTATTAAATATAAAAATTAAATTAGTTTTTTAACAAAAATAACACAGATTATTATAATGAGTTCAATGAATAGTTCATATGAATTAATTCAAAAGAATATTCTTCTTTTTTAATTTGAAATAAAAATTAAAGGACAAGTTCTCAAATAAGAATTAATATGCAGTCTTGATATGTGATATTTCAGTATAATATTTTATAATTATTTAAAATTAAATTAACACTTAAATATTTCAACTTTTTAAAGAAGTAGAATTACAAATTATTCTTCTGAATTCTTAGTTATTAAGACAAGTTCAATAGTAGAACTTTTAAATAATAGTTGTTTTCCATAATTTTTTTTTTTTTTTTTTTTCATGATTTATAAAAAAAAATATAATTTCGAATACTATTATTAAATATAAAAATAAAATTAATTCTACAACAAAAATAACACAGATTATTGAACTTTTAAGAAAAAAGAAGTTATAAATTATTTCAGATACCATCATAAAAGGAAAGTGGTTTAAAAAAAAAAAAAATGCATTATTTGACCTTTCCCAATATAGTTCACAACACATCTGATTGTCATACATTTTGTGCTTAATGTCAAAGAAACGGTTACTAGACAATACTTTCCAATGAATATTTCGAATATAGAATTCCAAATTTAGCTCTTTTTTCAGCAATAAAGAGCTATTGTTTGCGGTTAACTCTCTTATCTGCTAAGAACAAAATCGTCCTTTCTTTTGAATTCGAAAAAGAATAACCTTTCTTCTTCAGAAGTGAGGTTGTTAAGATATGTCATGGTTTCCATTAAAAGTCTCGAAGGGGAAAAACAGGTCGTTGAGTTTGTCCCTGAAAGAACGCCTTCGCGAGGCAAGGCATTAAAAATGTACTTGCTAATAAGTATCGTAAAAATGGCAACGATGTTCGAAATCGCTTGGAGTTACGAAAATTGATGTTTTTAAATGAAGGAAAAGAAAACGAATAAAGAATTGGTAAAAGAATTTTTTTCTTGGATGTTATTGATTTTTAAAGGGGAATGTAGAAAAATTAAAATTTTTTTTTAAGCAATTATTGAGAAGAGGTACCTTATGTCATAGTTTAATAGCATTTATTATTGGAAAAATTTAGCTGTTAGCAGCCAGATAAATGTGGAGTATTTCGATAGAACATTATTTAGGAGATTAGTAGGAAATTGTTCACATTAATTTCAAACTAACTGTGTCTAATTAGATTTCGTGTTGGTTTTATACAAACTGATTATAAACATCTAATATTTATTTTATTTTAATAAAACATGAAATTAATGTTAAATTGTTTGAAAAAAATCGTGTTATTGTAGAGATGTATGGAAATTAGTTGTTATATTTCATGCAAATAATAATGATAATAATTCGAACATAAATTATTTTTACTAATATTTTTTTTTTTTTGTTGTTAAATTTATTTTTGTTTAATAAAAAGAAAATAGTAAAAATTTTTTTTAAACAATTTTATTCCAACATGTCAATATGGTGCATTCCATATCTCAAATTCCTTGATGTGTTCCTTTAAATGTTCATATGGTCGTTATCATTAAACTCCCAGTTCTTTTACATTTATTCCTACGTGTATTAAGGTATAAATTAATTTGAATCTTACAAATTTGAATTTATATCGCCTAATTATCGTTGATTAATTTAATTATGGTGTTAAGATGCTGTAGAAAACAGGTTCGAGGCTATACCGAAGAAGCTTCTTGTTTAGTTCTTGCATAATTAACATAATGGTTAGAATTATATACACTACAGAGTAGCTGGGGCTCGATGCCACAGGTACCATGGATGTTTGTTAGTGGTTCGGAATCCACTTTAGAGCATCTAATATGCTCGTAGAGCGTTGTGGGGGTAATGTTATTCACATATAGCATATCCTCAAGCTACAAGTGCCCCCTAGGTTGTGCTAAATGAGTAACAGCGGTGCAGCCCTTGCTTATGGCATTTAGATTAATTATCTCTGTATTGACAGTTGCAAATATATACACTATAGAAGTTTGTTTAGCTATCGGTGGATAAGTTGAACATTATTTCTTTGTTCCTTTTACGTATTATAAAAATGGAGGCCAATTTTCTTTAAAAATATTACGGAAATTTCATAGAGCACAATAATAAACCCACGTTAAAGGGTAATCTTTAAAAAAAGTTTTCAACTAACCAGTAAATTTTCATGTACCAAGTATCAAATGCAATTGACCCCTTAATACACTTATCGGTGAATCATTTCAGATTCCTCCATGTTTTAACTTTATAAAAAAAATAATTATCCTAATAATTCTGAATATTATTTTTAAAATACAATATTTATGGAGAATGGATGCATAGTTAAAGTAAATCATTTCAAGTGGAATCATAATGGATGCAGGCAAATGACGCAACTGGGTTAAGAAAAAACTGGTAACCTTTATACCCGCAAAGAGCCCCCATTTCAATGTCAAACATTATTTATAATCAAAATAAATCATAATTACAACATCAAAAAGCGTACAACGCGAACTCTGACCCCTTCCACAAAGCTATCTCAAAACCAGCCACAGATGGGGTCAACCTATCTTCCAAAGATAAGTAACGATCTCTTCCATTTCAAGCAATTCATTTCAAACAGCGTATTAATTAATGGTTTCTCCGCCAAAGAAAAAAAAAAAACACGCCAAATGACTTTATTTTCTTCTTCTTCTTTTGATCCTTTACTGAACCAGATAATTACTCGCCAAATTCGATAGCCTCTATATGTGTCACCCGACTTTCGGGCGCCAAAAACAGATCGGATCTACTCACGAATCGAACAATGGGGATGGCAGAAAAGGAGGTTTGGCGTGGGATGGAGGTTCTGGAAATAAATAAAAATAAGTTTGTCCGTCCGTGCAACTGGGACGCTTGATCTCTGTTGATGCCAGTTTTTATGAATTTTCCAAAATGTTTTTGCAAAAATTAATCCTCTTTTTTACGAATGTTCATAAGAATGTAAATTATGAATTAATTTTCTAATGTAAAATATTCTTTCGTCAATTCATATATGTAGAATTTTTTTTTTTTTTTTCCAATATTCAATCTTTTTCATAAATTCATTATTTTTCTTTTTCTTCAATAATTCTTCATTCTTTTATAAATTCATTACTTTTTCAATAAACTTCAAATTCATTCTTTATTTCCATAAACTTCAATCTTTTCATAAATTCATTCGATTTTTTTTAAATTAAACTTCAATTTTTTTTTTTTAATTCATTCTTTTTTAATAAATTTCTTTTTTCAATTATATTTCAATATTTTCTTAAATTCATTTGGTTTTTTTTTTTCAATAGCTTCAATCATTTCATAAATTTCATTCTTTTTTCAATGACTCCAATCATTGCATAAATTCATTTTTTTTTAATCATTTCATAAATTCATTCTTTTTTTCAATAACTTCAATCATTTCATATATTCATTCTTTTTTTTTTCAATAGCTTCAATCATTTCATAAATTCATTCTTTTTTTCAATAACTTCAATCATTTCATAAATTCATTCTTTTTTTCAATAACTTCAATCATTTCATAAATTCATTCTTTTTTTCAATAAACTTCAATCATTTCATAAATTCATTCTTTTTTTTTTTCAATAACTTCAATCATTTCATATATTGATTCTTTTTTTCAATAACTCCAATCATTTTATAAATTCATTCTTTTTTTCAATAAACTTTAGTCTTTTCATTAATTCCTTATTTTCTTCAATAAACTTCATCTTGAAAATTTAGAATTTAAAAAAAAAAGATGTGTATTTGGTACATGTTGAAAGTACAACTGAGAATTTTAAGTTGATTTAAAAAAATTACACGTAGAATTTTTTTAAAGACACCTGATATATTAATATTTTGTTCTTAATTCTTTACTTAATAGATTTCAATAAAAAAGATAAAGTTCTGGAATGTTAATGGTAGTTAGAAATATCGCGTTGACATAAGCACAGGTGAAAGTAATCCCATTGAAAGCCAGAAAGTATTCCAAAAATACCAGAGAAATTATCGTTTTATGACTTAGCGTTGCCATTAGCATACTGTTTCAAAATAAATACCGATACAACTTTTAAAAATTAAAATTTTGTATAATACCAGAATGTTTAAACACACTCAAAACAATAAATTTTTTCTAAATCATTAAATTCCTTTAACATTCATAAGCTTTTTATTTTATGAAAAATTTCCGGTTTTGGAATTTACCCACAGAATCACCATTAGAAATGGCATCACACGTATGCAATTAAGAATCTTGATCTTGCCAGGGGTAGAATTACGTTAAAACAAAATAAAAATACTACTTTTTCCTGTGTAACACGTTTTATGTGATTTAAATGTTGCTAGCCATTTCTTATGACGAATTACAAAATGAAACTCCTCGAAAAACAATGGATAGAATTTTTATTTATTTATTTATTTTTGTATTTTAGTGTTTACTTTTCTTACCAGATAAAAATGTTTTGTCATTTATTGAAATCTGAAAATTTTTAATGGAATGTATAAAATATTAGGGATAAAATTAAAAAAATTTAATTATCAAAAAATTCCCTCTCTTAGAATTTTTCTCTTTTTCAATTCCTTCTATTAGCTCACACTCTCCTATATATATATATATATATATATATATATATATATCTTGCTCAAATTTTCAATCGTTAAAAAAATACTTTTTATTCCTCCACTCAAGTTCAAATACATTTTTTTTTTTTTTTTTTTTTTTTTGAGCTTGTAGTGGATGACACTGGATGTTAACACAGTTTTTTCAAATATTAATTCATTTATTAAATTAAATTAATTAATTTTAGTTTTTTTTAGATTTAAGTTGCCTATATCTACCAATAGATGGCACCAGATAAACTTAAAAAAAAAATGAACGAAAATTGTTTATAAAGGATTTTCTAAATAGAGTGAAAAAAAAGTAGGAATTGACTTAAAAATTTTTTTTATATTAATTGTTGTGAATAAAATCCCTTATTTGAGGGAAATTTCCTTCGAATTTGCAAACACATTATAAATATTTATTTTTGTATTTGTGTGTTTACTTTTCTTACCAGATAAAAATGTTTTGTCATTATAGAAATCTGAAAATTTTCATACTGGATTGTATAAAATATTAGGAATAAAATAAAAAATGGAATTATCAAAAAATTCCCTCTCTAGAATTTGTTTTCCCTTTTGTGAATAAATTCCCTTATTTGAGGGAAAATTTCCTACGAATTTGCTAACACTGATAGTCGGTGATCTGTGCAGTATCTTTATCAGGAGATGAGGGTAGCGAATGATTTATAGCTCACAGATGATGGTTGGTAGGTTGAGAATGACGGGGTGTGGGGTGATCTATGCCTGGTGGATGGGTTTTATCAATTTTCTGCTGGTGGGTGGTTAATGAGAATGACAGAAGGAGGAATGAAATTGATGCAGAGGTGGTTTGAAGAAAGATAAGCACCATTGATGGAGAATGAATTAAATATAAATGGAAATATTTCCTATTTAATCCACTCTTTGAGCTTTATCAGATGCACTTTTTAAAAAAAATTTATTTGATCTTTTAAGTTATATCCACAGCTGTCTTCCTGGTCGTGCTTTTTTACCATTTTAGTTTTAAAGCTAATGTTGAATATAAAAGATACTTTTTCTAAAATAGGAAGTTATTAAAAGGCACAAATGTGGTGCATGAATCTATTTTTGATGCATAACACCCTTTGCAGAACTCGTATCTCAATGGTTCAAGTTTGATTTTGAATTGTGAATGGTGAAATGTACAGAAATTTGAAGAAAGATAGGATTATAATTTCTGTCTCTCTAAAATTAATTCAAAAAAAGTTATGAAAATAATTCTGAAGTTTTTATTAAAAATATAAACAATCTTCATCATGTACAATATGTATTAAATAGAATATATTTACTGTACCTCATTCAAGATGATACGTATCACAAATAGTTTTTATCATTTTTCGATGAATGTGGAAAATATATTTCTAAGCATTTGTCGAACTTCTGAATTAGATTAATTTCAGAAAAGATGTAAATAACACAATTCTTGTTATTATTTAATTAAAGTTTTTATAAATCATGTTAAAAGTAATTTTAAATTATCAGCAATGCTTAACTGTCACAATTTAACAACAAGCTCTTCAACAAGCATCAGCATCGCCTTTCTGATTAATCTTAAGAAGAATTGACCCAACAATTGTGTCAAGTGTAAAACATACCATCTATAATGTTAACCTGACGACGAAAAAACATGCTTTCAAACTGCACATGTCTGTCATTATAAATGGTATTAATTAATGGAAATAAACCAGAAAACTTCAAAACAACCGGAATCCTGCATCTAACCCTTAATCCATAATTCTTTTTTATTTAATTAACAATATATTACGTGTTATAATGAATAAGAACTTAATGACATAGATAGTTTATGTTTGTTTGTAATGTTAGATAGTTTAAGTTTATGCTTTTGTGCGTTTATAATCAATAATAATTTGTGATTATTATTAAATAAATTGTTCATAATGCATTTAACGACTTACAAATGTTTTAATAACTTTTAAAAAGTTAAAATCACAAAAATAATAATAAACAAATAAATAAACAAAAAAAAAAAAAAAATAATAAATTAATTTGACAGAATTTTTATTTAATTTAAAAAATTTATTCTTATAAGAAATGAATTTTTTTATAAACAAAAAAATTCTTACGAAATTAGAATAATAACACTAGTTGTTATAAAACTGACTTAATTCTTTTCTTAATTCAATGGAATATTAATTTCAGTGCTAAATTTAAAAATAAAATAATAACAGTGAACATTATTTATGTGTTTATTCAGTGATAATTATAATTTTATTTCTAATTTAACCCTGACATCAATAATAATATATTAAATTAAAGAATAATTTACTTTTCATCAGTGAAGAATTTTCATTTATTATTTTAACAAAAGCTGGGACAACACAATAGATCTTGAATAAATTATTTACATAAATAAATCTACAAAAACAAAAAACAAACAAAAAACCCATCTTCTTAAGGTAAATAATTTTGGAAGAACGACATCGCAAGTTCCTGTATAAATAAACAACCATCCACAACTCGCATTATTATTTGCCCATGTAGCGTGGGCTTTATTAAATAACTGAATACTCCAGGAAAATTGCTTTTGTGAACTAAATAAATATGGATCCACTGCATAATTCTTGCAGCAGACGCTGCTTCCATGTGACCTACTTTGTGACGTCACATTTCGTAACTATGGAAACCGATATCGTTCCAGACAAAATGGCTTTTACTTTCTTAAGATGCTTGGAATAATAGCAACAGATGCAAAAAAAATAAAGTTTTCTTTTCAAAGGAACCTTTCACTAACAGATGGATAAGATCTTTATTATTATTATTATTATTATTATTATTATTGTAAAATGTCACTGGAAATTTTTACGAAATATCTTTTGGAAACATCTCTTATTATTTCTAAATAGAACTTATGTTGTTGAATGTAACCATTGTTAAAGCAAACGATAATTTTTTATTTATTTTCTTAATATTTCGGCCATATTTGTTTGTCAACAGAAATTTCAACAATGTTCATGATTTGATTTAAAGGCCAAGGAATGATCAATTTGGTAAAAATTTAATAGTTTTCAATTGAAAATTTTTATAAATATGTTATTGATAAATCTTAATTTTTAATAAAATTTTTATAGATAAAAGTCTCTACTAATACTAAATTATACAACAGATTTCTATAAAAAATTAGCTAATTTTTTATATTTTTTTATAATAACGTTCTTTTATTTTAGGAATGTTTACATATTTTAAGGACCTTGTATTTTTGTAATTTACTACATACACGACCAATTGTCATTAAAAAATTAAATTAACTGAAAAGTTAATTTTTAAAAAAATAAACAGTCCAAAATATTTTTGAATGAAAAGGATAAATAAAATAGTTTTCAATAAAAGTTTTTATTTTGATTAAAAGCTCAAATAATATTTTGAGCAAAATTTCAAATATTTTTGAATAAAGATATTTTAAATAATATTTTTGAAAATAATTAAAAAATTATTTTTGGGTATAGATCAGTTTTTCAATACTTGCTACAATAATATAAAAAAAGCAGAACACATAGACAAGAAGAAAATTTACATCAAAATAAAAATATCGTAAATACAAAAAAAAAACTAGGATATAATATGCTACCACTAAAATGGTTAGTGCATCTTTTGAACTAGTTTTGAAATAAGTGCTTTTGATTTAGTATATTTATATGATGAAGAAATGTTTAATTTAGCAAGATTCTTTGCAATTTTACCAAAACAAAGGATGTTCTTTTTTATTCTAAAAGGTGGGGAAGGGGGCACATCGAAAATTTAATCCCAATTTTTGAAATACTGTTGTTTAGTAAACTGATAACTTCGTAGCCCACTTTAAGAAGAATCCAAAATGTGGAATAATAATAATAAAAAAAATAAAATGTTGTGCCTATATTTCCATGACAATTTATTCCATTTTGAAAAGAAGATAGCTTATGCATTGTCCAGATCTTTTTACGAGTTTCTCACTCTAGTTAACTACTCCCCATAAGTCCTATTTTTTCCCCTTTGTCCAATTCGAATGTTCCAAATGTGATGTAGTTCGTGAAATTGTCCGGTTTAAAAGCCATTTTTTTTTTTTTATTGCCCGGGTTTTTGGAACTTTCCGACCTCTGACGGTCAATTATTGAAAAGCAAATTAGCAAACTGAAATGTATTCCGTAACTATCTTCCGCATTTATTTCTGCGGGTTAAACTTCCTGACTTTTGATGTTGATGTTCTTTTTTTTTATTTTTCCACCACTCAGGAAAGGGCAAACGACATTTTGAATAGGAAATGGAGGGAAAATATTTTAAATGATTGATTACAGATTCTTAAATCTTTTTTTGAAGTAGAAATAAAATGACCTTTGGCTTCGAAAATTAATGATTATAATTTTTTTTTTTTTTTTTGACATTTGAATGTGGGAAAAAAATATTATTAAAGGTTGAGGTTAAAAAATTTGAATAAATAGTAGGGTCGTTGTGGTAATTGCAGTGATGATATGTACTTTTATTTTAGTAGAATAAGAGGTATAAAGTTCAAATTTTTGAATTAATAATTTTTGCAATGTTATGTTAGGAATGAAGAAAAACATATAATGCAACGTAAAGACATGTAAAAAATTATTTTATCAAAAAAATATATATATGTATATATTTTTTTAAAATTTAAATGAAATGTATGGATCTTTATTAAATTATGTTAAAAAAGAAATTTACAGAAACATTTATTATACATTTTTGTGTAATAAATATGAATGATTTACAAATTTCGATTAAAGGGTTAAAAATAACATAAAGGTTTAATATATATATATATATATAAATATATATATATATATATATATATATATATATATCATATATATATATATATATATATATATAATATATAAAATATGAATAAATATATATATTATATATATGCTCTTTTATTTATAGTTATATAAAATTCATATTTAAACATTTTACTTAATGGTTAAAAATTTGAATAAATAGTAGAAAAACCCTAGTTTTAATTGTATAAGCTGGTGTGCTCTTTTTATTTTAAAGTAGAATAAGAGGTATAAAGTTCAAATTTTTTGAATTAATAATTTTTGCAATATCAGGTTGGGAATGAAGAAAAACATTTAATGCAACAAAAAGACAGATTTTTGTTTATATAAAACAATTGTATGTTTATATATTTTTTAAAAATTTAAGTAAAATGTATGAATATTTATTAAATTATGTTAAAAACTAAATGCAACGGAAAAACATTTATTATACATTTTGTATAATAAAATAATTATATTATTTTTTATAATAAATGTGATAGTTTGTATAATAATCATTGAAATTTATTATATATTTTTGTATAATTAATCTAAATAAATTTTCAAATTTCGATTAAAGATTAAAAATAGCGTAAAGGTTTAAAAAATATTTTTTTTTTTTAAACATTCGATTTAATGACCATTGTCACTAATGTGGCAGATTTATAACAGAATTCTATGTTATTTTGAGGTGCCTATGAGAAAGAACGGGAGAGGTTGTATGTTCATAGCCAAAAAACAGAAAGGATAGCCAAATTCTTTTCTAGGTTGTTTTTCATGAGGAAATGGCCCACATTTATGTTACAGTTAAGAAAAACAGCTTTGCAGCCAGTTTGGTGAAGGTATATCTGCCAACTAACAAATTTCAAAAGACAATAATAGAGAAATATTTAATCAACATTGCTACAACTATGACTGTTAAATTAATTAAAATAAAGAAAAATTTATAGAATGACAAAATTTAAAATGTAAAGTTAAAAAAAAAAAATTATTTTCTATTTTAGAAAATTTATTATTTATAATTATGATTAAAATTAAAGTCCCACTTTTCAAAATACTGTACATTCGTTTCAATGAGTTCAAATTTGAACTGAAGATACTTGAAGAAGGGGGAAACGGTATGGCATCAAAAAAAAAAAAAAAAAAGTTCCATTGGTTTTCCCATCCAATTTGATATGACTTTGCCGTGGTGGATGGGCTTTCCACTAACAGTGTCACAACTGTTGAATGACGTGAAGTCATTTTTTTTTCCGTCAAAAAAAAAAAAACAAAAAAGCAATTAAGCACCTTGAACAAACACTACAGTTGGTTTAATGTGCCATTCATGTCAAAGACGTTGTCATTTCGATTTGAAATATCACTGACAACCGAATGCACTTTCCTTATACCGCTTAGGGCGCCATCTATTAATACACTTTTGAACTTACTTCCATACCTTTTGCCTCTTCTTCAAGTATCTTCATTTCAAATTTGAACTCTTTGTGACGAGTTTTTTTTTTTTACAACATTTTGAAAGTGGGACTTTAATTATAATCATCCTCTAGATTTTTACATTGTTCATCAGTCGAATATACTTGAATATGAAATATTTTTCAAATATCCTAATAATTACCATAATTCGTGCGAAAGATAATGAATAATGACATTATATCTATTCCGAAATAAGATATATTCATTATCTTTAACTACAGAAATAATTTTAAATTACTAAGCTTTCATTCTCAAGTCCCTTAGTAACTGTAATAAAGGCTCAAATCGGAAATTCTTACCATCTTATTTTTTGTAGGCGGTAACCATGGTAACAGGAAATGGTTTCGAAATCCCAGTCTCATCCTCTGAGTTTGAAACTTCTCAAATGTATCTTTCGCAAATTGATCTAGATTAACTTATGTCTGGATAGTTACCAATTAGATGTGGGGAAAAAGATATATTATTATGAGAAAGATATTATTTTGCAGATTCTTCTCAGAACAAATTAATTTCTGAAATATGATAGCTCAGTAAATTACGAAATATAGCACCATTTTTATCAAGAAATGAGGCGGGAAAAATATATTATGTAATAGTTGAAGAAACTTAATATGAACCATTCGTTGCAGGTTTTTAGAACTGATTTCAAAAGTGTTTTAAGTTATAAAGTATTGATTTAAATTTAATTTATTTTTCCGCCGGATCAGTTTTTTTTCCGTTTTTCTTGTTTGTTGTCAAGAAAATCCTATATATTTTAGGTAAATATTGAAATAATTATTTCTTATTAAAAAGAAATTGCGATTGTAATTACTTTTGACAATATTCTTTTTAAAGAATAAATTACAATTTGTAAAATACTTCTTGTTGTATATGAAGAAAGAATTTTTAATCCGTCTATAATTGAAATTTTTAAAAGATTTATTTATAAGATTTTATCTCTTTTTTTCAATTCCTTCTATTAGCTCACACTCTCCGTATATATATATCTTGTTCAAATTTTCAATCGTTAATAAAATAGTTTTATTCATTCACTCCAGTTCAAATACATGTTTTTGAACTTGTAATGGATGACGCTTGATGTTAATACAGTTTTTCAAATATTAATTCAGTAATTAAATTTAATTCATTAATTTTAGTTTTTTTAGATTTAAGTTGCATATATCTACCAATAGATGGCGCCAGATAAACCTACAAAAATGAATGAAAATTATTTATAATGGACTTTCTGCAATATAGTGATCAAAAAGTAGGGATTGACTTTAATTTTTTTTTCTTTTATGTTACTTGTTTTTTTAAAAAAAAGCATTTAAATCAAAATTGTAGATAACATCACAACATCAATAATGCTTCCAAAAAAAAATATAATGTGAAAAACACGTTTAAAGAATTTTTTTTGTTTAATTATTTCAAATAATTTCAACACAATACTGGGAAAAAGAGAATTTTTCAAATATTAATTACACACGCTATTACTTTAAAAATAAACATTATATTCATTATTTGGTTCAAAACCTAATGGAAATATTCGCATGCGTTTCAATAAATTTTTTATATTTTTCTAAAATATTTTTATTCTAAATTTCAAATAAAATTTATTATATATTTTTCTTTTGTTTTTGTGTTAAATCTTTTGAAATATAGATTAAAAAATCTTCCAGTAATTGTTAAATGGGAATTAAAATTTAAACAATCTTTTTTTCCGATATGTTCAAGGATTTCAAATTTAAATAACTACTTCAAATTTAATAATGAGATTTAATCTTAAGCAAACGATTTTTGCAAACTAAGAACTAATTGCCAAAAATAAAAAATACAAAGTACTTACTTTTTGGATCAATGCATTTTCCATGGGAAACCTTAGATATTGGTGGTAATTTGATATCAAAAAGAAGCCTGCAGTTTTCGTTTTCATGGATTGATCCTCAAAAAAAAATAGTGAGAAAAAAATTTTTTTCTTTTCAGAAAATTAAAAAATTTTTATGAAGTTCCTATTATAATTTTTAGATCACTCATTTTTTTAAAAAAGATAATTTTATTAGAAAAACCTTACCTTAAAAATATTCTTAATATGGATATTTCAATCAAAATTATCTGAATTATTATCATTTTAGTATATTTAAGAAATTCTAAATTTTCTCTTTTTAGTATCATACATAAAAGATATTGCTCTGGTATGAGGTTTCTATTATGAGAGGAAGAGACAAAAAGTTAAAAGTTATTATTTAAAACTTTTTGTTTAAAATAACAGATTTTCCATGTTACAATTACAGTTAAGTTGAGTTATAGAAATTTATATGAAGCTAGTTTTGTTATTAATTAAAAGTACGAATAGCAAGTCATGAGCACTGTGTCCCATTTTGAATTCTTTATGGCCCTCTAGTGAAGAAAATGCCAACTCAGAAATTTATTCGATTTTGTGTTCGTTCGATTTTGATTCATTCGATTTTCAGTTGACATTGAGCTGAATATCACATGCATCTACCTTCTGATTTTTTTCTTGAGTTAATAAATAAATCAAATTTTTATTGAATTTTAATTTATGATTTATTCATTTTATTTATCTAATCCTGTCCAGAAACATAATCAAATATCCGGGATTTTATATCAAAAGTAATTATCGTTTGGTGTTTTAAAAGCAAATTCTATAATTGATGTGTGTCTCAAATGCAATTTAGTGAAATTTTAATTTGGATTTCAGATCTTTATATTTAATTTATTAAAGTTTCTCTGTTTATTCTTTCACTTTCTGTTATTTATTGTATATTTATTTTCCTGCAAAATTTTTCTAATCACAAAAGCTAATGCCACAAATATAAAATTTAAGAACAATTTACCATTTTGGCAACCATTTATATTTAACATCCTTTAAAAAAAACACGAATACATTAACTTGCGGAGATACAGAATAAATAACCCTTCTAGAACGATTCGTTCATAAATAATCTTAACCCTTTACTTCGAACCAGATCAAAGACCTGGGAGACTTTTTTTTCTTTTTTTTTTTTTATTTTGGGCCAAATCCATGAAGACTGCTGGCTCCTTTACGGTATCAAATTACTGACACTGCCTAAGGTTTTCCATGAGAAAAGATTACTGCTGCGAAAAACAATGAAGAACTTTATTTTATTTATTTATTTTGTTCTTTACTGGTGGCAATTAGTTTTTGTTCGTTAGAAATCGTTTGCTTGCCGCCTCGCGGAGAAAGCGTAATTCTGTGAGCTTAATGCGAATGGAAGAATCTGAAGCGAATAATTACAGATGTGGATAAAAAACAATTGCCGGAAATGCCATTAAAAAAAAAAAAAAAGAAATTTATCTCTTGATTTCGGCATCTTACGAACTTTATTCCGATTTCGACTCAGACAGCAATTTTTACGTTCGTATTTAGAAGATAAACTGGGCGTTGCTTGCTTGGTTTCACTGTTCTTCTAAAAATAAAATAAAAAACAAGCATAAATAAGAGTTCGAAAATCAAAATTTATTAAAATTGCCAGAAAAAAAAACTTGCCATATTATGCAATTTGATTATAATTGATGATTTCATTTTATGATCAGCAATCAAAATAACAATTCAAGTCATGCAATTATAATTTAAAATTAAAAATGTTTAAACAAATAAAAATGTTTTCAACAAATTAAATGTTTTTTTTAATAAATGTTAATTATAGTGAGTTATTTAAACTCACTATAATTGCTAACTATAATTTTATTAATTTGTATCAGCATAATTCTGAAATAAATAAAATTCTACCCAAATAAAAAATAAATTTTTTATGCAACAAAAAAAAATTTTTTTTTTTTTTTTTTTCAATTACAATCTTTATTTCATATATTAAAGATTAGATAATATGGCCACATTTTCTAAAATTGCAGTTTTTATTTTAATTAAAAAGAATTTTTAAACAAGTATTTATGATTTTTTTCTTAAGCATCAAAGAAAGTTAAAGAAAGGAAATCAGGAAGAAAATTGCAGTATTATTATTACAGTTTTTAAAATTTTTGGAAACACAATTATTATTATTTTTTTTTTTTTTTGCTTGATTTTGTCGTCTTCGAAAAATTTATTTAGCTTTTATATACATATATTTTCTAAAATTTCAGTATTCAATCACATTTCGTAAATTTAAGTATCGAAATATATTTAAAATTATTTCGTTCAGTTAATCTATGAAAAATCTCACAATTACAAGCTTATTAATGTAAGAAAAATAACTAAATACTTAAAATAATAGCTCATTTAATTTCTTAATATTAGACGAACAAGAACAAAATTTATTCATTTCATTTTCTTCAACAAATATACTGCTAATTATTCTAATAAGTAAATGGGAGCAGCTTTTT
>BPLR01015334.1:0-39925 GCA_021605095.1 Caerostris extrusa
TTGACCATAATGGGTGGCATTTTTTAACATTTACGGTATCCTGCGCCCTCTTTCCTGCTCATCAATATTCAGCTTATCATATAAATTTTTAGTTTCAATAGTATTATGAGAAACTTTAGTAAAATTACCTTTAGCAGTTAACTTTTTTTTTTTTTTTTTCGGGGGGTTTGCAAAACCGTCAGCATTATCATCATTTACAGTAGTAATATGAGATGCATTGCGCTTAAGATTAACACTAGAATTATTTACATTAGCTTTATGCTTTTACAATCAATCAATGGGCAAAGCTCAAGGTTTCCCACCTCTCTCAAAGCATTTATCAGGTCTTGTTCCAGCATCTTTTACTTGACACGATCATCCTCATCAAGTGCATAGCCAAAGGTCGTAGCATTGAAAGTATCCAGCAGACTTTGAGCAATGTCTTTCTTCATAAGAATGCGTGAAATTCTAGCACATCGTTCTTCATCAGTAAGATTTGAAAGCATCTCTGGAGAAGTAGGCTCCGAGGGTACTTCGGAGTAGACCTGAAAAGGTCCGTTCCCCTCTATATCATCAGTCTCCATGCACAGCATAGGGCAATGAAAATGAATCCGTTGACAGCAACTCAGTCAAAAATTCAAAAAAAGCTTTCCAAACAATATTTGAATAGCACAAAAATGTTTAAAAACAAACCAATAAACTTTTACATCAGAAAAACTGTATTTTCCCAGTAAAAACAAAGCAAATGGTACTTTTAAACGGATTCAATTTCTGATATCTAAATCTTAAATAAATACCGTCTCACTGTAAGTGAACTGCAAAATTCCGGAAAAAGCTATAAAATCAAAAAAAAAAAAAAAAAAAAAAAAAAAAAAAAAAATTTTCGTTCAACGGAACGATCTCTTATATATAACTTTTCATTTATTTAAAAGTGGTATTCTAGACGAATTGCATAATATGTATTATTTAAATTTATTTTGCCATTGTTAGTATATATTACATCTTCTTTCATAATGTTGCACTTAGAATTGATCCTTTATTCATTTAAAATGTTTATGGTCCAATTAATTGTTGCAAGTGATTCTTTAAATTTAGACACCAATGCAAAACAAGTTAAAGAAGTTTTGTACAAAGGAGATTTACAAATATATACATTCTAAAATGTGTGTTTATTGAGAAATATTCTTGGTGAATATCTTTTTTTAGAAGTCTTGATCAGTTGAATATGTATTGGCAGTTTTATTTTTAAAATTATTCGTTTTCTTTTCTATGTTGATCCATTTATTTAAAGTAATTATAATCTCATTGGTTTTGTTCTGAATTTATGTATTTTTCATTTGTTCCATAATAGAAAATTAAGAGAATTAATTCTGAAAGAATATTTGAAATTCTGAAAAGAATTTTCGGACGAATCTACCTTTCGAATTATCAAATAAATTATAAATTTACTTCAAATAATAAATTTTTAGCACTTTTTTTTTTATTTCAGTAGATATTGTCATTCTTCGAAATCGATTTCTAATTAGGATATATATAAATAGCATTTTTACTCATACGTAGAAACGGATATAATTATTAATTCACAGTGTCCAATTTTATCAAATCAAGCTTTTTTTTTTTTCATATCGATATTGTTTCACAATTTTCTTTTGTTACGGCTTATTTTGTGATCAGCTATATTAATTTGCAGGCAAATATTTTAAAATGTAATTTATTTTATACATATTTAACGTTCTTTAATAATTTTTCGTAAAAAAAAAAATCGAATTATTTTTAATTTTTATTTAGTAATTTTACAATTATTAACGACTCAGCTAAAAAAAAAAAAACCTCAAATTTAAAATGATTTAAATGTATATTCTTGCCTTTTTCTTTCTCTAAATTTAGTATTAAATTCATAATTTGAAAAATAAAAGTAATTTATTGAAATTGAAGCCTAGTGAATATTTTGTTGTTGTTGATTAATCCTGATGTGTTAATTTTCTTTACAAGAAGATCATATGATATGCAATTTTTTTTTTAAAATTTCATGTTTTAATAAAGTATTAAAACATAGAATATGATACGGCTCTTGTTTAAAAAGAAAACAATAATAATCTGAATTGTATAAATGTATATTATTTAATACTTCCAACTAGGAAATACGAGCTACTGTCAACAAAGCCCAGTTTTTATGCAGGTTTCTCATTTACATTATTTTTTTCAATTCCTACTATTAGTTCACACTCTCCCTATATATATCTTATTCCAGGCAAAGGCAAAGGTGGGTTGAGTTAGGGACTTAGGGGGGGAATAGGTTCCCCTTACATCCCTTTTTTAAAATTTAATAGTTAATTTTAAATCAGAAGTGAGTTTACAAAAGATTTTAATAGAGAGGCTAAATTTGAGAGAGTACAATGCTCTGTAGTGGAAAAAATTTCTAATATATTTAAAATATAGAAAAAAATTGAATGAATAAATGAAAAGATAAAGAATAAAAATTAATAATTATTTGAAATTTAAATTTTCAATCGTTAATAAAATATTTTTATTCATCCACTCAAGTTCAAATACATATTATTAAACTTGTAGTGGAGGACACTGGATGTTAATACAGTTTTTCACATATTCATTCATTAATTAAATTTAATTAATTAATTTTAGTTTTATATGGGAGAAAAAATTTCTCTTATATAAGCTGTTTAGCAGGATATAAATTTAGGAATAAATACCGTCAGTTGCGAAGCGTATAAATCGCTGGAAAAAAATTTTCTATTTCAGATTCTTTTTTCATTCTTTGTTCTAGTCTGAGTCAGGGAGGGAACAAAATAGAAAATGAAACATATGAATAGATTGGTGAGAGAGAAAGAGAATTTTTTCTAACTTAAAAAAATGAATGAAAATTATTTATAAAGGACTTTCTACAATATAGTGAAAAAAAAAAAGTAGAAATTGACTTTAAAAAAAATTTTTTTATTATTTGTAATCATTTATTTCTAACTTTCAAAAAGGATCCTGAAATTTGATGGCTATTTAGATTTTAGCCATTGGAGAATGTTTGTTTAAGGAATTCATTACGAATTTCATGGAACTGTTAAAACATGTTCGTTTTTTTTTTTTTTTACATTGCGCTTAACAGATTAGCTCTAACTGAAGCAAGTTAATGTAATCAATAGATGTAAGGCTAATAGATGTAGGCCCTCAACCGACGGTCCAATTAGTCTCAGAGATGATCAATTGGGTTAAGATTAGGGCTCTGCGCCGGCCACTCCATGCGTTTAACGTTGTTGTTCACATACCAATGAAGTAGTCCTCCCTTGCAACATGGCATGTTGCGTTGTCGTCTTGATACCAGAGATCATCCATACCGTACGTTGCCCACAAGGTAGGAAGGACATGATTGTCGAGAATATCACAGTATCTAGGAGAAACCAGGCCCATACCAGGAGAAAACCTACCCATACCAGGAGAAACAGGCCCATACCAGGAGAAAACCTACCCATACCAGGAGAAACAGGCCCATACCATCAATCCTCCTCCACCAAACTTTACAGTTGGGACGACACACTCGGGCAAAAGGCGTTCTCCTGGTAAACGCCATACCCAAACACGTCCATCGGAACGGAAAAGGGTAAATCGTGACTCGTCACTCCAAAGGACGAGTTTCCAGTCATCCAGAGTCCAAGTACGGTGGTCTTTGGCTCATCGAATGCGCGCTTTCTTGTTGCTTTTCGTAATCAAAGGCTTATGGGCCACCGAACGTCCAGTGTAACCTAACTTATGGGCCTCGATACGAAGAGTCTTGGTCGAAACGGCCCCACCTGTGGCTTGTCTGAACTCATTAGCGATGTCATCTATGGATGTTTGACGGTTACTTCGAATCTCCTTGTCGAGCACCTGCCGGTCCTTGCTGGTGAGAACTGTAGGTCGTCCACTTCGGGGTTTGTTCTGACAGTGCCCCTCAGTCTTGTAGCGACACACAACACGTGCTACAGTTGATTTTGAGCAGTTACGGAGACGGGATATCTCCCTAATTGACACCTTGGCAAGATGCAATCCAACCAACACACCTTTCTCGAACTCAGACAACTCTTCCCGTGGCGGCATCTTGACAAAAAACAACTCTAGTCGACTCCACAGAGTATTTATAGGATATGGCTGACACGTGATACCTATTATTGCGCATGTGTCAGCTGTATTGTTGACTTTTCTAGTTTTCGAGGGGTGTGCCGTCACTTTCTTCCCGATAGTGTAAATTTCCTTCAGTTTCCCAGCTAAAACAACTCTAGAGCAATTCCAGATATTTACAGGAATAAAAACTTCAACTTTCACAGAGAGCTTAAAAATTATTCTGATCTCTTCTTTCAGGTAACATAAACTGTCACTTTTCGTTCTACAAAGATAAAGTTGTACTTTATAGAGCAGGCCTCAACTATCCGACTCCCCTTAGCAACAATCAAAACTCTACCATTGTTGATTCCACATAAAATTCAGTGATTGATCCAACTCCGGGGAACTTCATCATTGTAGTGACTGTGACGACGACGATGTGTGTAGATTGACGGAGCTCCTTGGTTACTAGGTAACCGTTAGCTCCCCTTCTTTGCCTAATAGTGACTGTGATAAATCCATTGACTGTGAACCTTTTGACGGATGAAATGATAGTGATAATTACCGCAGATTTATTTATGGAAGTTTTCTGAGATGTTCCAAGAGAATGAACTCAAGAATTTCAGTTCTGCTGAAACTCAAAGAGAGGAGAGTGTTGAAAATGTTTCATTTATATCCAGAACTGTTTAGAAATTGTAATCGAGCACTTTAGAGGCTGTAACTGTACTTCGCCACCTACGAACATTCTACCCAGTTCTTTTTTTATGTTTGCCTAGTATAGGCGCAAGTTATGTATCTCTAGCTAATGTTTATTGCATTATGTATCTATACCCACATCAATTCCGTCATTTGTTAAAATTAAATCTAGAAAAGCATTATGAATTGACAGGTTAAAAACCCGATCTTTGGATACTTTCTCACCAATTAGCTGAACTTGAAAGGCAAGAAAAATCCAAGTAAAAAAATTTCTAGTTGAAGTAATTTGCTTATTAAGGTAATAACAATGCAACATCAGGCCCTGATAGCCGAGTGGCTAGCGCTCTGGCTCTCGATACCACAGGATTCGAGTCGTGGCGGTGCCACGGACGTTTATAGTGGTTCGGAATCCCCTTTAAGCCCTAGGTACCTGTCTAATAGGATCATAGAGCGTTGTGGCGGGTAGTGTTACTCGCGTCTGTAGCATATCTTCAAGCTACATGTGCCCCCTCGCTAGTGCTAAATGAGTAACAGTGGTGTAGCCATTTCTTATAGCATAAAGATTAGTTGTCTGTGTATTGCCAACTGCACTAAAAAAAATAATGCAATATCACAAGAAGTTCATACAAATCAATTGTCATATATTTTTTTAACCACTTTGTAGGAAAAATATTACACAGAAAAGTTTTCTTAAGACCTGCTTAAGACTTATTTTGCAATTATTTCTCTCCAATTTAAAAGAAACCTCCTGCCAGACGGGATTTTATCACAGCCCATCAGATGATCGATTCGTCTTTTCTTTCTTCGACGCCAAATAATTCCATATCTGTTCCATTCTGATGTCTGCATCAGGTCCTAGGTGAGCAAAAATCGTTTGACCACTGGCTATCTTTTCTTCATCAGTGGAGGCAAAGGCGTACCGATTGCCGATCTGAACGTGGCCAATCCCAGCCTCACGTGCGAGCATCCCTGTCACGTGAACATCCTCGGCTGACACAAAAGGTAGGGTGCGATTCGACAGTCCCAAGATGGCTTCCAGAACAACGGAGTTTAAGATGTAAGCCGATCCTGAACAGTAGTGCGGGTAGAGGTCTTCGCCGTATTTTTCTTTCGATAAATACCATTTAGAATGATTGGTTCGTATCACCGGCATGCCTTCCCAAACTAAGCACCAAAAGTTTTTTTCGTCAGATCTGTCTCTCAAATCTAGAAAAAGAAATATATATTATAGAAAAAAACTAATCACATGTTAAATAAAACAGATTGAGATCGAAAATTTCACCTAATATATACAGGCATAGGGTCAGGAGTGGTAAAAGTAAAGGGAGATATTGTAAATCTGACGCACACGCTGAGCTGGCTGGTGGTCTACATCCAAGCCAAGCCCATTAGTGAAATGAAAAATCACCTTAAAACAACTTCCCACTTAGAGCCAATTATTTTTTGGTAGATGTTTAATATTTTAATGAATTAGAGTTTCTTTTGTGAGTGTCAATTTTATTTTCGGACCTGGTTTAGTTTTATTAAATATTTATCGAAATATTGTTTACATAAAAGATCCCAGTTGCCAGAAGAGAAAAAGAGATTTAATTTTAATTTTTTTTTTTTTTTTTTTTTTTTTTTTTTTTTTGTGTGTGTGTGTGTGTAATTTTTAGAAAAGAATTTTTTATTATTTTGTGCAATAGTTATTATATTTATAGAACGTTCACTTTTTTTTTTTATGTATTTGAATCAATTTGGTGCAATATAATAATTATTAGTAAATAATTAATATGTGGAAATTCAATTTCAAATACCTTTTCTATTGCTTTAACTTTGTACGACATAATGAGCTTTCATAAATAGTTTTGTTTAGCCACTACTCCCCTTCATAGACAAAATTCTGAGTGTAAGTTTAATTGTAAACAAGTATGAGCTGATCTCACGTGGAGTTTAGACGAAATTAAAGACCGTAAGAACTAAACTCTGTTAACTTTACAGTAGGGATGCACTAGAGGAATTAAAGACATGTTGATCATTTCTTTTTTAAATTTCGAGATTTGGTTAGGTTTGCCGCTCTACGGTCATTTTTTACACACTTTGGGCTAATTAGACCAGGACCTACAGTTTAACGTGGATTCCGAACCACTAACCAACATCCATGCCACCACCAGTACTAGAACCTAAAATCTGTGGTACCAAAGGCCAGAGCGCTAGCCAGTTGGCCATCAAACCAATAAATTTCGAGAAGACAAAGAAAAAGTAAGATTTTTTTAATTATTATTTGCTACTGTTATTGAGTGATTTCTCTAAGAGAACTGTATTTAATTATGCATTTATCAGTTTTTGCTAATTCTTAGAGTGACATTAACTATTATGTCTCATATATGTGATCTGGGCTGGGAAGACGTCCAAAACAATCTCGACTCACGATTTGTGACTACTGATCAGAAATTTTATGCCAAAACTTATGCATCGTGATCTTTATCAATGGATTTAGAAGAATTTTCGAAAAAAAATATTATCCTTGCCATATTTAGTGTTATTTGGGCATTCTTTTAACTTGTGCCTAGCTAACAGAATATTTCCTATGTTTTTTGCGAGATTAGCGGTTTCGTATGTAAACCGTCCACCGGAAATTTAATTTTTAGAGAAAATTGTAAAAATTAAATTTTTATATACGGAAATATGTGGTGATTTCTTAACTTAGTGATTCATGCATGACTTGCCTTCTTACCTTCCAACAAATCCCGAAGAGCGTAGACGTTGATAAAGACATCATCATCAGTCTTGAGGACAAAAGGGACTGGACCGCATGCAGCGGATGCCACTCTCAACAGGTCCAAGATCTTCCACGGAAGAGCTCTGTACGCGTCTTGAAGGGCCAGCTGGTAAACATCCCCCATGGTCTCGGCTTCCCAGTCAACGGGTCTCTGGAAGGAAGGGTCAGTCCCTAGTCCGAAGGCCACGCTCACCCCCAAGAGTTTGGTCACTGCTGGATGACCCCATGTTTCACGAATCACCTGCCAGAGAAAGCAGTGAATGCAAAAAATTAAGTTATATCTTGACCATTTATGCCAAAGATTCAAAACAATTTCTGATTTTCATACATCCAATTTCGCCAAAGCCCAGGGAAATCGTTTCTGAATTGTAAATTGTAATGAATTTACAGAATACCCAAATTTCCAGCCAATAATTCACTTATTATAATTTAAAATTTTCACAATGCAAATTATAGGCCGCTACATATTAATTTAAAAGTATGAATTCAAATATTGTAAATACCAAACATACAACACTAATTCTAATTTTGCAAAATTTGTATTAGCAGAGATTCACATTTGCATTTATAGTTGCAATTTATAATGTTATCAAGCTAAGTAGCTAATTTTTAATATTCAAATACAGGAAGCTTATATTAATGTTCTTATTTATAGATTATTCAATGCTATCAGTACAAGCGTTGGACTTATTTATTAAAAATGGGATTTTATATGTTGTTATTATTTCGAAAGATATATATAATTTTATTTTAAAAAATTGCTCAGTAATTTGAAATTAAATTTCACTTTCCGGGAAGCTTCATTTAAAAATACTGTGTAACGTTATGCTTTTTTTTTTATATTGTTGTTGCAAAAAAGCTTTTACATAACAATAATAACCTGCGCAAGGTTTTTCATCTGATATGATCGGAATATCGATCTAAATCCAATTTAACGTATTATTAAAAGAAATTCTAAACTCTTAGTTAGAATTTAATTAGAAAATATTTAATAAATTTTTTAATGTTTACTTTTGCAATAAAAAAGATAATAAAGATTTTTTTAAAATATTTAAACAAATTATTCTCTTCTTCCATGCTTTAAGCCTTCATCGAAATTTGAGTGCAACTCGATCGCGGCCTGCGCATCTCTGACGACATACAAGAAATGCAGTTTCTGCTTCTTCAACAAGAGCATCGCGGGGGCCTGACTGGTCGAGTGGCTAGCGCTCTGAGGCTTGGCACCACAGGTTTCGAGTACCGGCGGTGCCATGGATGTTTGTAGTGTTTCGGAATCCACTTTAAGTCGTAGGGTCCCGGTCTCATAGGACTGTAAAGGCGTCACGGAGCAAAAAGTCAGACTTCTACCTACGGGTGCTCCATCACAACAGAAGCTGACCCTTTTCCTTCATCCATGAGTAGATCACTCATGGGATATCCATCCGCATTGAAGGACATTGAGGATTAGTCACAACAACAAGCTCATCGCATGCGAGTTGAGGTTACAGATGCAGTGAAGTTCGTGGATAGAATCAGGCCTCAGGTGCATGCAACTGCTGCTACCTGTCTCCTGTGGACGTTCCTGGGCGCAGAGTTGACGAGGATGGTGGCGAGGGGGGCGCACACCCTGGAGTGTCGATACCTGGCGGCATTGGGCAAGAAGTCCGGGAGCAGCTGGGGAGGCGGTCTTCAGTCGGAATCGGATGACATAGATTCCCCCGAAGAGAAACGCGCAGACGATGAGGTACGTGAAGAGCTTTCTTTGGTGTGGCATCAAGTGCTCAGAGTTCGAGACCGGAGAAGGCAGCGGTGCTAGAAAGAAATCAAAGTAGACAAGCATTGAATTTCATTATGAGGAAAAAATGAAGCACGTTCTGATATTTTTTCAATTCCTTCTATTAGTTCACACTCTCCCTATATATATCTTGTTCAAATTTTCAATCGTTTATGAAATACTTCTTATTCATCCACTCGAGTTCAAATGCATTTTTTTAACTTGTAGGGGAGGACACTGGATGTTAATACAGTTTTTTTCAAATATTAATTCCTTCATTAAAATAAATGAATTAAGTTTAGTTTTTTTTTTAGATTTAAGTTGCATATATCCACCAATAGATGGCACCAGATAACCTTAAAAAAATGAATGGAAATTATTTATAAGGAACTTTCAGCAATAGAGTGAAAAAAGTAGGAATTGACTTTAAAAATTTTTTTTATATTACTTGTTATATCACAGTGATTGTGAATAAAAAATCTACACGACGCTTGTAGAAGTTGATCAAATTAACTTGTACAGAAAATTTTGGAAAAAAAATAAGAAGAATCTCAATTAAAATGTCATTACGCCAATTGTTCTTTGTACCAGGGGAATTTTGTTTTTATCTTATGTCCATATAGATCTTTTGCGTTTTAAATATCATAGCAGCTAGTAGAGTCATAGCAAGTTAGTAGAGTCGACGGCAATTTTCTCTTGTTTCGCATCAATAGCTAGGTGTACCGATAGAGTTTTCAGGATTTTCTGCCATGTGACACAAGGCGGTGATGAAATCCTGAAATTCCTTCCGAAAGACAATAAACTCCTCTCCCTCATTGCCTGATGGTGAGGGGGTTATGCATGGAATCATAAATGGAAAAGGAGGCCTTCCGATGTTCTACATTTTTCTATTATATATATATATATATATATAAGGTGATAAGAATCTCAAAAGAATGTCGTTATGTTAGTTGTGTCTCATGCCAGGGGAATTGTCGTGTCAATATATTTTTGTGTTATTGTTTAAAATTATATTATTTTCGTGATGTGGTGCTATATCTTATATAGAGGTTGACATTAAAATTTAGAATTTTTTTTGTAAGAACAAAACACTTGACAACAAACTTATAAATAAACTTAACTTATATAAACTAATAAATAAAATAAACTTATAAATAAATAAAACAAAATTCCAAATGATTTTCTTTTCTTGAAAAGTTTTCTTTTTACTTTGAAATAAAATTGTCTATGCTTTCACCAGGCAATTTTTTTTTTTTTGAAAAATTTTACATTATTTAATTATTAGCTCGTGAAAAAAATTAAAATTACATTATGTATAAAAAAACTTTGAAAGAATTTTAAAATACTATATACAGAAATGCTTGTGAAATAAATTTAAAATATTGTGCACAAAGAGAGCTCGTGAATGAAATTTAAAAATTATATATAAAAAAAAACCTCGTGAAAGAGACTTAAATAATAAAAATAGCTCGTGAAAAGAATTTAAATAAAAATAATCAATAGGAAAAGTTGAAACTGACCAAGGACAAAAAATTGATCAATTAAACTAAAACTCCATTTTCGAAAACAATACTCATAATTTTATAGGTAAAAAAAAACATAGCCTCATAAATATACTGAATAAACAATCAAAATTGTCAATTTTCCCTCAATATTATTTTTAAATCGAGAGCTCCTTATCAATTAAATAAATATTAACAATTTTGAAGTTCTTAAAAATATTCTTCCATATTTTTTAATGTTTTACTCTTAAATCATTTCATTTTTATTTTTAAAATACACCATTCCCATCTTTTAACATTTCATTTTTAGAGTTACCCCCTACAGTTTCAGTATGACAAGCTTATGTAATGTTTATTTTATATATTGTTTTGATAAAAGTAATAATTACATTTGATTACGTTTTGTGTTTTTTCCTTTCTATATTATATAATAAAAAATGACCAACAAAAAAAAATAACCATAAAAAATATACCAACAATCACAAAAGGATTTGAAATATTTTGTGATTAAATTAAACAATTATTGTTGATAGATACAATAAAATTAAATGCTCTGAAATTCCTAAGGTTCAAAAAATTCATCCTCTTACATTTATTTAAATGTAATAAATAATTTTTAAATATTTTATATCTGAAAAACAAGATTAAAAATTGTGATATTTGATTTTAGAAATTTGCTTAAATTTAAAATATTATTTTTGTTCGTTTTGAGTATTAAGATATTATAAAGACTTAGAATTATTAGTTTATTCTACATTCCTAATTTCGATTATTTATATTGATTCTTTTTATTTTGCTATATTCTTACTTTTCATGAAATGTTTTCTTTTTTTTTTTTTTTTAAATGAATAAGATTTCACAAGTAATTAATAATAATAATAATAATTTATTTTTTTAATACAAACATAAATATTTTCAAATGATAAAAAATATCCTGCATTGAAGGCAAACCATCATTCAAAATAATTTCCTAAGAAAAAGTTAAATGTGACATTACACTTATTTCACAGATATAATTGTGATCTTGAATTAGAAGCTAAGAATCATTCTGTAAAAGCCAATTAGAAAAAAAAAAAAAAAAAAAAAAAAAACTGTGATTGAATCGCAGTAAGCAATGCACCATCATTATAAATTATTTACAATATCAAGTATTTAGATTTATCAGATATTTAGAAGGCTTGCATTTCAACTACATGCTATTCGGTTATGAAAAGAAAAACTCATTAATAGACTGATATTTATAATAATTTACATACGGTTTGTAACGATTTTTTCTTTCTAATGCAGCTGGCAAACTCTTAGACAGTTGTTTTGGATGCCTTAAGTTAAGCGCTGCACCTACATTACTCCTTAGTACTACCCAAAAGTTGCGTGTAGCTTGAAGATAAGCTACGGACGCGGAATTAAAATACCTCCGCAACGCTGTACAATCCTGTTAGACAGGGACCTGCGGTTTAAAGTGAATTCTAACCACTACGAACATCCATGGCATCGCCGGGGTTCGAACCCGAAACCTGTAGTACTGAGCGCCAGAGCGCTAGCCACTCGGCCATCAGGTCCCTTGTAATAAAAATTAATGAAATAATTTTTCATATAATTTATAGAAAAAGAGCTTAAAATAACATACATGTTTAAGTACTTTGCATTTAGAGTTAATATTTCCTAAAAGTTAAATATTTATTCTATAAGCTTTAGTATAGCCGTTTTTTATAGCCGAGGGGCTAGCACTCGGTACTGCAGGTTTCGAGTTCGAGTCTCGGAGATGCCATGGATGTTTGTGGTGGTTCGAATCCACTTTAAACAAGTCCCGGTCTCATAGGATCGTAGAGCTTTGTGGAGATATTGTTACTCTGAGTTCGTAGCTTATCTTCAAGCTACACATGCCCCCTTTGTAGTGCTAAATGAATAACAGTAGCGCAGCCTTGCTTATGACATAAAGATTAACTATCTTTGTATTGCCAGTTGCATTAGAACAACAACATACGCTTTGTAACAAAAACTAATGAAATGATTTTTTTTCATGTAATTTATGGAAAAAAAGAGATTAAAATAACATACACATTTAAATATTTTGCATTTGAAGTCAGTATTTCTTAAAAGATAAACAAACGTTGATTCGATAATCTTCAAATAAACTTATTCTTATCTTGCGTTTAAGAATGATTCAACAGGCAAGGATACTCTACTAATGAATTTCTTACCTCAACTCCAAATTGAAATTCAAGGAAGATTCCTTTTCGATCTACTATACTGTAAACAATTCGAGCCGCTAAAATAATCTGCAGTTTAATATTGAGAAAAGAGGACTTCACAAACTGTTCTTGTTTACACACGAATGACGAGAAAAAATACATTGAAGCCACCGGAGAAAACATTTTAAGCTCGAAAGTATATTTTCGTAACGCCGTTGTTAAATTGCCAAACTTTTTGAATACGTTGTGTAGGTAAAATTGGTCCACTGCGCATGTGTTGATTTTTCTTGCTGGCTCTAAGTATATCTCAAGGGAAAGAACTCAGTTCTGACGTTTGTGATGGTAGGTTATTGCAGTGCCTACACTGCTAGAGTAGATAGAGTGCTTTATAGAGTGCTGCGTTTCTAAAACAACACTCCGTTAAATGTAATTATTATTTTATACAATTTAATTACAGCAAAAATTTTGAATCACGTATGCATTGAACAATTTGTTGTTAAATAACGTAATGAAAATCTTTAAAATTAAATGAATGATTTATGCTTACAATGTGTATATAATATGTATGTAATTTGGTGAGTATATATGTATGTGAGTATAATCCAATATATATGTGAATATATATATATATATAATATATATATATATATATATATATATATATATATGTGTGTGTGTGTGTGGATATGTATGCATGCAAATATGCATATGTATATGTGAATATGCATGCATATATGTATGTGTGTGTTTGTGTGAATATATATATATGAATGTATGTATGTGAAAATATATGTATGTATGTATGTAAATATGTATATGATTATGTATGTATATACGTGAATAAATATCTATGCATAAGAATAATTATGTGAGTATATATAATATATGAAAATATAAATGTACATATGTGTATAGATATCAAGCAAATATAGATATCTACACATGAATTGATGCATTATTCGTACAAATACATTCTTGAACTTTCGGCAAATTGATGTATAAGAATATTCTTGCTTCTGTTTGATATTTAGTCTAAAATTTAGAAAAATAAATATGTTTACCACTTTTAGTATTGCCACGCAAATTCATCAGTTCTAAAATAACAGAAATGCATCATTTCCCTCACTTAGGAAACGATTTTAGTAATAAACTATAAGTTATTGTAACTAATTGAAGAGTTCAAATTCAGGAAATCTAGAATTAATCTTCATTTCTAAGTATAATATAACAAAGGAAATCCTAATATGTATTAATACAAAAGTATTCTGAAGGAAAAAGCCAATTCATTTTTATTACCACTTTTAAACTAATAAATCCATATATATATTAATAATTACAAATCAATAAGAATTTATAAGCGCTTGCTGCTCTTAGGGATATATTTAAACGCTTGGAAATCATTTTCTGTGTGTGTATTTAAATGTTAGAATGGGCCACGGACTTGGTTTCCTACCTTCTTCTGAAAGGGTCTCTTGGCGGTGGCATGAATATTTGTTAGTGGATCGGAATCCTCTTACATTTGTCTGCCCCGATCTTCTAGCCCTCGTGTGCACAAGATGACCGTAGAGCTACAGGCCTGAAAGTGTCCAGAGAGCTGATTCAGTATTGATAAAGTTGCATCATTACATCACTAGCTGGGAGATGAAAGAAAAGAGCGCATGAACCAATTGGCGGCATCCCCCGTTTCGAGCAGATTAAGAGAATTAAAACGTAAAACAATATAAATTGAAGGTTTTGGAAATGTAGTTGAAATTTGCGATTTGATTTCTGGAACTAGATCCTGTGTATATCAAGAAGTGACCGGCAGCCCTAACTAGAAACCATCGGGTATTGTACGACATTATTGAAAAAGAAATACGAAGCAAATTATGGCAAAGTGTCACGCAGGACAAAACCTTTAAGGAGAATGTTAAAAATGAGAAATACACATAAATCAGTGTAGAGAAAATTAAGATAATGTTAATATAAAATGAGGGATCGTTCGTAATAACTAAAATTTATAAAATAAGCATAACAGAAGTTCTTTATAACATAAAGTTATATCAAAAAGTGCAGTTCAGAAATGAAAAGGCAGGTATATGCATTAAATATTTAAGCTTTTTATTGCATGCTGTGTATGAAAAAATGCTTGAAGATGTAGTAGAATGTATTGTTGGTTATTGGTCGTTGCAGTATTCGTATATATAATAAAAAAAGTAGTTGGAGTTTTTAGTATTCATCGTAGATGAGAATTTCATCAAGTATATTTTTAATATATATTATTTAACATTAAGAAATATGTGCGATTGCCAGTAATTTAAAATTAGAAGCTTAAATTAATCTTGTTTATATGATAGAGGGCGCTGCGATCTTTTCATGAGGGATAACAATGAATTCTCTCTCTGTCCTTTTTTTTTTTTTTTTTTATTACAATATTTGAAAACTATAAAAGTGTATTATATTGTTGTTTAATGAATTTCGTTCCCCTGAATTTAAAGTTTAAAAAAAAAAAAAAAAAAAAAAAAAATGAGCAATAAAACAGAAAAAAAGTTGAGATTTATGACAATGAAATAAATTTAACTGGCTTCCAGTACATAACAGTTTTTTTTTTAATAAATTTTAATTTTATAGACGTGTTAAAGCAATTTCATTTAACCGTGCTTCATTTTCACAGCTTTAGCAAATTTCATATCAACTAAACATTTGTTTAATAAAATTTTAACTTTGTATTATACCGTTTTACGATTATCTCAATACTTCTCGATTATACAGGAATATATATCATCAATTTCCATTTAATAAAAATTTTCGGTTTAAGAAAAGGGGTTAGTTAAGATTCACTGATCAAATAATTTACCGCTTCCGCGACCAAGGCACTCCATCAAGTCAGCGACCGACCGCACATCCACTTAGCGGATGGTGAGCAGTGACATGTGGTCGAGACCTTCGCCAATTGTTAGAAAAATTAAATAAATCAGAGAAGGAAAGTTCTAACATCAGAGAACAAAAACATTACAATTAAGACAGAAAGTCAAAGGTCCAAAGAAACTAAATACCTTGGCGTAATACTTGACTACAAACTAACATATAAATCGCATATTAATTATCTACGCACTAAATTCAATAATCAATTAAGAAATTGCAGTAAATTTAATTTGTTGAAATTCCTCACTAACAATTGAACTAAAAAAATTAATCTACCTTCCTTATCTTAGACCTGTCATTGCATATGCGAGTCCAGTTTGGAGTTCTACAGCCAATAGCAACTTTCTCATGCTCGAAAATAAAATTATTCGTATGATCACTGACGCACCCTGGTATTTCAGAAATAATGATATTCGGCACTTCCTTGATATTCCTATTTTCCACGTATTCGTCAAAAAACTTTTATGACTCCGTTTCCCGGTCCACTAAACCTGTTCTAAATTATTTAAAAATTTACGATTATGACGTCACTCTACCCAGAAATCGCAAAAGACCGAGCTATAATCAACATTAAAAATAATTTCCTCCTTTCTGGTCTCAATTCTTTCAACTCTTCGCTCATCGTATTCCGATCGTCAAGCATTCATTCTACCCACGCCCAAGAGAACAATATAATATACACTCATGTCCATAAATTAAGGATAATGAAGTTCAGGCAAAGAAAGAGACAGAAGCAAAACAAATTTGACTTATTTGTAAAGTCTATTTATTAAACAAAAGGTAAAAGAGCAAAAAAGATGCTATATGTTTGACATAATTAATAAAAATTGCATGAATTTTATTCCTGGCAAATTTAAAAAAGAACCTATTTACAAAAACAGTATAACATGGTTAGTATGATGGTTAATATCGAGTATGTCTCCCGGACGATGCAATACAGGCCTTACAACGCCTAGGCATGCTGAGTATCAATTATCAATCTGGTCTTGGGGAATATTACACCACTCATCAAGCAATGCCCTCTCCGAAGTTCTGGTTGACAGGTGGGAAGGGTTGACGGTGAGTATGCTGGCCAATCCATACGGGTGATATCCTCCAATTGAAGGCATTCGTCTACAATGTCTGCACGGTGAGGACGGGCGTTGTCCTCCATAAACAGAAATTCAGCATCCATGGCGCCCCGAAGCAAACGTACATGTTGTTCCAGAATGACATCCCGATAGATGTGGCCTGCCATCGTTACACTCTGAACATGCAGGTCAGTTCTGGAACCAAGAATAATTCCTCCCAAAACGGAGCCATCCTGCACAGCCATAACGGTGTCGTTCAATGGTGTTCTCTTGGTGGTAACATGTATCTGGCGCTCTCCATATGAAAGTCCGGCGAGAATCAGACTGCAAACTAAACCTGGACTCGTCGGAAAACATCACACAAGACCACTGTTGCGGTGTCCACAATGCATGCTCTCTACTCCAGGTTAATCGCAGGCGACAGTGAGTTGCGGAAGTGGAACACATCTGACAGGCCTACGAGCATATAGACCAATGTGCCTAAGCCTCTGTACACGGTCTGCCTGAAACTGTCGTACCGGTAGCTGAAGAGAGCTGAGGAGACAGGTCTGATGCTGTGCTCCGTCTGTTTCTTTTGGCAGTAACTGCTAAATACCGGTCCTCATTCGGCGTTGTATTTCGGGAGCGACCTGTGCTGTAACATCTACTCACATTACCATCATCTTGGAGGTCGTTGCCAAGCCTGGATATGACACTCTGGGCGATTCCAAGTTCCTCGGATACTTCAGCTGGGTACGTCCACATTCAGTCGTCCGATAATTCTACCATGTAAAAATCATCAAATGCTTCCTTTTGTGCCGTAACTATGCGGTTACTTGAAAGGTTTAAAGCGCTTGTGAACAATTTTACTTCTTTGCCACCATTCATATATACCCCTCTCTTACTCTCGTCATTGTGACGTACTATCCACGCCATCTGGTGGTTTCCTGTAATTTGCATATTCTTCTTCAAGATGTGTGTGATAATTCTACAGGTGAAATTTTTATTTTAAGAGTTCAATTTCTGTGTGATTCTAAATTATCCTTAATTTATGGACATGAGTGTACCTCAGTAAAGGAGATGTGATATTCTATTGTTTTGAAATTGAAGGTTCTTTTATGTGGTTCCAGTAGAAGATTTGTTAATGAATTTGGGAAACTTGATGTAGCTCACCATGAGGCGAGGGGTCCTTGCTTGTCACAATTTATGCATACTGGTGTTTAAATTAATTCTGTTATATGACATTCTTTTATGAAGTGGTTGCCTCCACACTTTAGTCATCTAGGTTTTGATCCACAGTTGCTGCTTTCATGATGAAAAGTATTAGAATCAAAGCATTGAGTTGCCTCAGGCTTTCTATGATATGTTTCGACTCTTACCGTAAAAGGTAGAGTAGTCTATTTAATTCAAGATTTTAAAATTTTTCTTTAAAGTCTTGGTAAAATTATTTGCCACACTAGGATATTGTTTTTTTCTCTAGATTTAAATTGAGATACTTTTATATTTGGATACTTCTTTTTCAGTTCATTTTCTATTTCTTGGGGGTGCTTCAATCTGGTAATCCTTTGATTACTGCTTTAAGAGGACATAGTGACTTTGGCGTTGTTCTGAAGTAGTTAAGTTCCTTTAGTGAGGAGAAAGTTAAGTATGTCTTGATAAGCTTGATTATTAATGGCGATACGTTTGATGAATTTAGAAGAGATCTTTAAATTTATTCGATTTGGAAATTCAGTGCCTATAAGATTGATGAGAAGTTTAATGTCCTGATTTTCAATATTGACCATCACTGGTGACATCCTAGGTTGAGTGTTAAGTGGTCCCTCATCCGTTATCATGGCAACTGCTTCATCCAGAGGAGTGAAGGAATTGTGAGTAGATAGTTCAGGTTCGAGCGTAGAGATTTTTTGTTTTTGGCCGTATGTTTCTTTGCAAGGAGTATTAAATCCTTGCTGATCTTCCTTTTTAACTGGGTGAGTTTGACAATCAGGAATGGGACAACCTCCAATATGATTTAGAAGAGAAATGCACTCTTGAATATTATGTCGGGTTTCATCAATTCATTTAGAGTCAGCTGAATTGTTTACAGCATTGTAGGGATCATTATTGTATTCAATTTGCTTGCGAATGCTGTCTTTAGAAGTTTGTATTTTCCGTTGTATTAAGAGATGTAGCGGCATACTTCCAATGGGGATAAAAAAAAGAAAAAAAAAAAAAAAACTTCAGAGCAATAAGTAACTGCTTCGTAGTTTCTGATACTGGAACATCATCATACGCAGTGGCGTTACCGGCAAGAGTCATAAGCTGGCTGGCTGGCTGGAACCGTTTTCCGAATTACAGCCCTGGAGCGAGTAATCGATTTCAACTTTTTCCTACTCTCCGTTCTTAAAATTCTTGCGCGAAATACGCTTTAATCCGTTCTTTCTTCCCTGGCGATATTGCCCAATAGCATGCGCTGGGGCAGCAGAATCAGCTATCTAAAGAAATTAAATTGCATCATGTTAATCAAAAACTTCAAAATCATTACCTATCTAGAAATTTTAGCTGAAAAATATAAACTTTATAATTATCAATAATAAATGTCAATCCTTTTAAAAGAATCACTTCGGATTATTAACATAATGTATTTTACAAAGCTTCAAATGAGCTACCACTTTTAAAATAAATTGCAATCGAATAAAGTTCATATCACAGATTAACACATCTGAATGCAGTTGCAACCCATTTCATACCCTGATGAAAGAGGCTGCGTAAGCCCCTTATATAAATAAATTGTAGACGTTACATAGAAGGAAAAATAATAATGGTCAAGTGTCCGAACTACAACTCCTAGCTAGAAGGCTTTGGTAATGGGTTTTGACGTCGATTTCCGAAAAAGGCAACAAGCGGGAAACGTGGAGGTGCTTTTCTTTTTTTTTTTTTGGCGAGATTGCCAGACAGCATACGCTGGGGCAGCAGAGACAGCCATCCCATTACACTCGAAACGAATAGCCTCTTTCTTATAATTCCACGCAAAAATTGGTGTTCTGCATGGTTGCCAAACCTTTTTTTTTTTTATATTTCCAATGGCAGATTATGAACAGTTACAGCAAAAACATACAACAAAACATGCTGAAACAGAGTTCATTAATCTAACAATAATGCCATGTTGCAGATCACTAAAAAGTGCATCACGGGGAGGTAGATCTGCTGCGCAGCCTGGTTTGTCAAACCTGCATACTACAAACTGAACGAGGAATGCATGTAACAAAATTTTGTTACAATAATATATCATATTATCCCCGTTTTTTTACTAACATTAACATCTCTTCATTTTTTGTTACAATTTGTGAACATGAAATTGTCTGATCAGATACAAATTACAGAGCATTACAAATAATTCAATGTTCTAGCAAACTACAAAAGGAGAATTTCACGGCTAATAGGTCAAAGAAAAATTATTTATGATCGTCCGTACAACGCAACTTGACTCTGTTTCTGTTTAGTAAAATGTCTGCTTGAAACTGAACTGTATAGGTTTTAAACACAACTTAAATCATCAAATATGTTTTAGTATTTTTAATCATTGAATACTTCGATTGGACGCTACACAGGAGAAAATTTATATGCATCGGAAACGTTACCCCAAGTGAACAACGATTCTGTCACTACATTAAATAACCGGGCGATTCAACTAGAATCACTTCTTACTTATAAAAACCAGTAATTGTTTATGACATCAACTCAGTCAGTCTTTACAGTTTATCGGAGTACCTTGTGCCCAGGGGGCCTTAAACTCCTATCTGGTCAAAATGAGTACATGGCGATAAGTAGGAGAAACATGATTATCAAAAAACAGGAAATAAGTAGTTAAGGAAAATGCCACCCAAATTCAAAATTTTAAGAAGAAAATGAATAATATAAAACAGTAAAATAGCAAATTAAAACGAGATTCCACAGGAGGATAGGGTAACCGCTGCTAGAAATGGTGACGAAAGGACGTCTAGGAACTTTGCAAACTGTAAAGAACCGCCCTAGGGCGTTTAGCATTTTCCGGCAGAGTAAAATCGTATCTCGGGAGATTACGAATTTCATCATTCGGAAGATGTTCAAGATTTGCATAGAATTTTTCAGCAAGCTGGAGCATAAAATTTTGAATAGAAGGGAGGGCAAGATTGTGACGAATGTCATCATTTCTAAAATACCACGGAGAATCGGTAATCATTCTTAGAATTTTATTTTCAAGTCTACTAATGTAGTTAATGTGGTATCTTGCAGCAGAACCCCAAACTGGGCTAGCATACGTTCACTTAAATATCTATATATTATAGATTATCATTAATATAGTGGTAGGTAAATCTTCTAGAAAAAAATTAGGAATGATTTTAATTACCTAATTCGAAATGTTTTATTTAGATATCGGATAATTGAAATTATTTCCTTTTATTTATATTTTTTAAGTCATTAACTTAAATTTAAGTAAAACAATGTTTTTGGTAATCTATTCGACAGCTCTATACATAATATGTTTTTTGATTAAAATTTTTTTAAAGAAATTCTCTTAATATTTGACGAAGGAAGTGCCATCTCTTACAGAGAACGAAATATTATGCAAAGCATCCAAATACAATTTAGACAATGCATATTCTTAAAAATGCTTCCTCAATAGTTACATTCGGGAGATTATAATTTGAATTTAGGGAATGACCATAAGGCGCACGGTGTGAATACGGTGATTGTGGAACGATATGGGTTTCATTTTTGGCAAAAAAGTGACGAAGATCAATGCAGACGCAATCAAGATTTGACGCGTTCAAGGCCCAAAATGGAATTGACCAATCCCTTTGAAATTCCAACATCAGCAAGATCTGTTATTATAAGTCGAAGGTTTGCAAGCACCAAATCTTTAATTTTTGGATGTGAGCTTCGTCTATTGAGATTAATGGTCGACCAGAGGGCTCTTCGTTTTCAACGCGTTCTCTGCCTTCTTTGAACTGTTTATACCACTTCTAAACATTTCTTTCCGATATAGGAACGCTCATCGAATGCCTTCTGCAACATACTATACATTTCCGCAAACAAAATTTAATGCAAGTTCTTTGCTCAATTAATTCAGAAATTTCAAAAATCGCCGGAATCAGTTTTAGCGTCTCACAAAGCCAAGCATAACTCAAACACTAATGCATATTTTGACGTCAAATTTCACACAGATGTCAAGGGTAGTGCCAGAAACCTAAAAAAGACAAAAAAAAAAAAAAAATTGAAATTCCATAAGCCCCGGGAAAACAAGAAGCAGAAAGCAGAAATTGCTCTTACTTTTTTTTGGACACAGTAGTATATATATCTTAATGTTCATGGATGACGCATCATCTTTATTACAATGTAACATTTCTATGTCTTGGCAATCGATAGGAAAATTCTATCTGTTACACATGTGACGGATATTAATCGTATATTTCTTAAAATTAAGGATGATCCATAATGATCTAATCCCGTGATTAACGAATGAATGATATCAAGTTACAAGGTGTATACAAATAGAAGTTTTAGCGAAATTTAAGACTTCAATCATTCGTATCACAACTATGAAGTTTTTCTAAATTATGTTAAAAAGAGCTTTTCACAATTCTGTATTATCATATAATAAATTATCATGTATTTTATCTACTGTAATAAAGCTTGAATAAATAATTTTAGTGTTTTCATCAATAATATTCAACATAATTTCCATTTCTATTCTATCACTTTTCAGGTAATTCTTATAATGATTGATATATACACTACTGGCCATTAAAATTGCTACACCAAGAAGGCGACGTGCTACAGACGTGAAATTTAAAACGACAGGAAGAAGGTGCTGTGATATGCAAATGATTAACTTTTCAGCGCATTCAGACAAAGCAGTTGCCGGTAGCGACACCTACAATGTGTTTAAATGAGGAAATTGTTCAGCCGGTTTCTCATACACAAATTGCATTTGTACGTTGTTGCCTGGTGAAAAGTTGTTGTGATGCCTCATGTAAGAAGCAGAAATGCATACCAGCACGTTTCTGACTTTGATAAAGGTGGAATTGTAGCGTACCGGGATGGCGGTTTATCATATCGCAATATTGCTGCTCGGGTCGGTCGAGATCCAACGACTGTTAGCAGAATATGGAATCGATGGTTTCAGGACGGTAATACAAAACGCCCCCTATTACTAGCAGCCAAGAAGATAGGCATGTTACCCGCATGGCCTTAATGGATCGTGCAGCCACGTCACGAGCCTCGAGTCAAGAATTGGGGTCGCTTGCAAGACAACAAGTGTCCGCACGAACAGTTCGACAACGTTTGCAGCAGCTGGACTCTCAGCTCGGAGATCATGGCTGCGGCAATCTTTGACACTGCATCACAGACAGGAGCGTCTTCAATGCTGTGATCAACGACGATCCTTGGCGCACGAACGGCAAGACGTCATTTTTTCACATGAATCCAGGTTCTGCTTACAGCATAAAGATTGTCGCATCCGGGTTTGGCGGCATCGTGGGGAACGCACATTGGAAGCGTGCATTCGTCATCGTCATACTGGCCCATCATCTGGCGTGATGGTGTGGGGTGCTATTGGATACACGTCTCGGTTACCTCTCGTTCGCATTGACGGCACTTTGAACAGTGCACGTTTTATTTCTGGTGTGTTACTATCCGTGGCTCCACCCTTTATTCGAGCCCCGCGAAACCCTACGTTTCAGCAGGATAATGCACGACCGCATGTTGCCGGTATTGTACGGACCTTCCTTGATACGGAAAATGTTCGGCTGTAGCCCCTGGCCTGCACGTTCACCAGATCTCTCGGATTCTAAGATCTCTAGATTCATCAGATCCAGAAAAGAATTAAAAACTGGTGTAAAAAATTAAAAAAAAAAAAAACATTAATTAGAACGCGAATTATCGTTCATTATACGTAAGTTTCAATAAACATGTCAATGTTTCAATAAACTTGTCAACTCCCTATTTCGAAGCTTCTACATAGATCTCTACAAAAAAAAATTATCCTATACTAATTTCATCATGTTGAATCGATTACACTAAAATTTTGGGTTCCGTAATAAAAATCTCCAGTTAGCAGTTAATTTATTTGTTTTAATTGATTTCGTTAATCAACTGTGTTACATCATAAATTAATTCCTTCGACCTATCTCCAACAATATCACTTACGTAAATATCCAATAATAATAACGAAAATCCCTTTTTTTTTTAAAGGCTCCCCCTTTTTTTGTCAACTGTACATATTCTTTATAAATAGAACCCTAATTTTCAGAGTTGTGAATTTTAATTGCAAAAAAGGTGAATTTGGCTAGCAAAAGAGCGAATTTGAATTGCCATACCTTCGTAGTATATTTAGTTCAAAATTTCTGTTATTTCAAAAGACACATTTGTATTTCAGTTATTGGGCCTGGAATTGTCTAGTGCACAGCGCACTGAGTTTTAGAATTGAAAGAGAAATTAAATAATATGACAAGCGAAATTAAAACTAAAGGGCGTTGATTTATCAACTTATGTCGTGGAAGGTCTTAAAAATTCTATTCGCCAGAACACCTTTCAATTGAATTCGATGTGAGTAGTAAAGAGTGAGATATCTGAGTTGGAAAAGCACTTAAACTCCTAATCAGAAAAGTTGTTTGCAGATTTGTGATGCCTACGCAATTATGCTAACATAATTGCCATTGACTCTCCTCGCTTCTAAAAGCAGTGAGTGCAGCACTCGCATCAAGAGAATTCAAATTTCAGTCCTTTTTTCACATTAGCTTCGCATGTTTTCCACTGACTGTAAATTAAGTTAATATCTTTATTGATAGCTGATAATTGAGCTAAATCAATTCCGGAAAAACTCTCTAAAAGGAAGTCCCAAAAGATTTGTATTTCCGGCGATGAAAATGTAAATACACACTAAAAACGGAACTTGACAGAAAAGTTGAACTAGACTAGTTAAATATGTGCTGTTTTAATGACACAAAGACAAGTTTTTCAAGCTGCACTCAAACTATTTAGGAATCTTTATATCAGGTTTAAAATCTTAGATACAAATAGTAAAATTGCAAACATGCACAGAAATTATGATGTATTTTAGGTAGAAGCTATAAGACCAATACAGCTTGCATATATTTGCATGGGAAGTGTCTCACAGTAAATCAGGCAAGCTAATTAAAAACTGGGTTGTCTGCAAACAATGCAAAAATCATTTTAAATAATAAATTGCAACATAATATGTCATCCCCGACTCGTGGACCAGAGGCAACATGCAGCTAGCGTACAGGCTGGTCGAGGTTCAAATCCATTGACGGCATTGTTACATTCACTGCTTTCAGAAGCGAGAAGATTTGATGGTGATTGTGATAATGTGCATAAAACATCTTGCATCGAGAATCAAGCGGAACTTTTCCGGGTCTTCCTTCATATGACAAGTAAATGCGAAGGAGTTACCCTTAAAAGTCCACCCGGCAGGCACAGTCTTCAATGGGTACTTCATTTAATTTGCATAAAACAGCCTTATAATTATTATTTAACAGAAAATATGTTATTTTTTAATAATAGCTTGAACGTATTAGAAAATTTACAAAATGCAGAAAATTTACATACACGAGATCCACCGAAGTTCCATCCTCGCCTTCTAATTGGTCGGAGGCTACAAAGCCCTAAGTATAAGAGTGAAATGTGGAGAAAAGAAAAGCTATTATAAAAACTCGAGGATAGATTGTTTTTATAACAGAAATAATATACTTTTGTTTTTATCTGAAGTTCATATTTGTTATTAATCAATGCTTTCTATTTCTGAAATTATGCTGGTAAATTTTGAACTATATCACAGTACTTAAATTTATCTATTTTAGAGTTATATTAAGGTATAAATGTACAACGATCATTTAATGCAAGGGTTCTTGTACTTTTTACATAAGAAAATATTGTAGTTCCTACATTCTCCTTCTACGTCTTCCTTCATTAAACTAAATGTTCTATAACATTGAAAAATTTGTAAGCATATTTTAACATAAGCAATTTCATTTTTTTTAATGCAAGTATATTGAATGTTAACGTCCAAACAATTTGTTTTATTACTTGTAATAAATAATTTGTACATTAAATTCCAAAGTTGAACAGTTAACAAGTTTTTAACTTTTGCTCACAAAATGGAATTAACATTTAAATATCAATTCCCCCCCCTTCGCTTAAAAAGTCAAATAGTCTTATAAAATATTATTTAATAGAAAATAAGTTACGATTTAACAAATTTTAATGGATTGAATATATTAGAACATTTACAAAATGCAGAAAATGTACATACATCTAAATAAATAAAACTGTTAAAAAAAAGCACACATACCTAAATAGTTATAACTTCTGCATAACCAACTACACAAAAAATTATTTCAAGCTCAATTCCACGACACAAGCAGTTGATTAAATGTAAACTATTAATTTAATTTTCTTCATCATCATCATAGTTGACACAACAGTCCCATGGTGGGCCAAGGCCGTCTGCCTAATGGCAGATTTCGAGACGTTGTCTTATTTACGGGGTAGGGTTGTCAGTCTTACGCCCAACGCTCTACAGTCTTATTAGACCGGGACCTACGGCTTAAAGTGGATTCCGAACCACTACAAACATCCATGGCACCGCCGGGACTACGAAGCCGAAACCTGCAGTACCAAGCGCCAGAGCGCTAGCCACTCGGCCCCACCTTTAGGACGCTGGAATACATTTATCAATAAGTACAGGACGATATCCATTTAATTTTAACATATTCAAATTTTACTTACAATAACGTTTCTTACCATTATATAAGACAAGAATTATATGAACATATTTTACTTTTTAGCGAGTTAGAGTTGAAGACAGAGGTTGAAACGTAGGTCTACCAAGAAAGGGTGGGAACACAATCTTGAGACAGGGCAAAATTGAAGAAGCCTTGCCATTCGTATGTAAGGAAGGGCTGATCGTGGTTGTGACTTGTTTCTGCTTGTGCACTGAAGAGGAAATTGTCTTCTTTCTAGAAGAATTGTTGATAATACTCATGTTTAGCTTGATTATTGTTATGCAAGCTTTAGTGGTGAGACCCATTTAATTGTGGTGCATGGATATTTCTTTTTGCGCTGTTGTGTGCAAAGAAAACTTGAGATTTGAGGAAGGAATTTTGATGATGAGGAATGCCAGTGAAGAATTTCGATAGTTTTTTAATATGTTCATCTAATTTTTTTAATCATTGTGGATAACTGAAATTCGGGCATACCAGGAAGCCCCTGTGAAGTATTTTATTCTGATTTATCTAAGCTACTTGTCCCAAGATGGGTTCTGCATAGGTCAAGATGGGACGGAGTACAAGTTTGAAGAGCGGAATTCTATTTTGGAGTGATAATTTAGAATGTTTACTGTTAACGAGACTTACACGAAATTTGCTCCACCATTTGTCTTTAGTATATTTTATATGACTTATGTAGGATGTAGGTTTTTTTTTGTCAATTATGAGGCAGGGATATTTGTCGTCGTCAACCCAATCTATTTCCTCTTAAAACAGTAATAATTCATCACGAAGTGCACTCGCATGTCCTTTGCGAAATATAATGGCTTTAGATAGAGATCCTCCATAGAGTTAGTAATTCTTCCAGGTATGTGTCGGAGAGTTTTCACCATGTGGGGAATAAAGAACTTTGACCCCAGGAGAAGGGTTAGTTTTCTTCAAGAACACCCTCGAGAGAGCAAGTATAGTATCAGATTAAGAAACAGCGCTTAGACACAGCAGAAGTGGAACACTTTAGTAGATTAAAAAAAAATAATAAAAAAAAAAAGCAAATTATAGTATTTTGAGGGGGAGAAATCTCTCTTGCGTTTGTTGCATTCTTTTAATTCGGAAGCTTGTTAATACCCTGCCCATTAGAAGATGAACAAGTTAGGATTTGTGTGCATGTTATTCAGAAGCCTTGTATTTTCCAATAATGAAACACTACAAAAAATTGGTTATTTCATGTTTTTATAGCAATTAGCCAGAATTCAAATATTGAATAGTTAAATTGCATGTGTTAATTATAAATAATTTATAAAGAACAAGATTTAACAGTTAAAAGATATTTTAAATTTAATATTTTAGAATATTTTCAATAAAGCTTTATAAATGAATTGCAAAAACACTTATTGAATTACTTTTAATAAGGAAAAACAAAGCACTTTACTCAATAGAATACATTTTGCTCACTGAATAAAATAGTACTACATTAGTACAATATGTAAAAAATCATTTTAATATACATAAAAACATGATTATACATAGTGCTTGAACATAGATAAATGTAGAAAATTGTAGGTAGTGAACATAAAAATGCATAATTTTCAATAAAATAGCATGAATATCATGAACTTGGAAAAATATGGACGGAGAATATATATATTGAGATTCATGCTGTATTACAGGAAAGGAAACAAATTGATGCTTTAATAGCATTTTATGGTACAAAAAAGTTCCAGTGAATTTATTCTGTGATTTATATTTTTTATTAACAGCAGTCACTTAACAGATGATTTTTAAGGCAGTTGATAGACAAAATGTTAAAAAATGAACATACTGTAAATATATATCTGTATATGAGATACAAGATAAGGAATATAAACATTAGAAAAGGAACATCTAAACCAATAATCTAGTATGAGATTGAATGTTGAAAAAATTGTGCGCCAATAATCGTATTTCTGAAGAATTACATGGTTCAAACATTACAAATTAACCACAAATATAATATTTTTAAAAGTTAAGTAAAAAATAATGATTGAAATGTGTATATAGTTTCTCAGATAATCATACTTTAAAGTGTAGTTTGTGTAATGCCTTTCACTTAGTTAAAAGGGAGAAAAAAAGGGACAGTATAAGTAAAGATGAATAGAAAATTTATAAAGAGCAATTTGAGAAGCAATATTTTATAAAAAAAAAAAAAAAAAAAAAATTACTTATTTAAAACAAATTATAACATCAAAATTACCATGCTTTTACAGTAAAATTACAATTAGAGAAGTAAATATTTGACCAAGCTATTCAAGATGAAGAAATTCATGATCTTGACAGATTCAAAATTTAATTTTCCATAAAATACAATGCATTGATTGTAGCAAAGGGTGTTTTAAGAATAGCAAATTTAATGTCTTTTAAATTTTAAGATAAATTAATATAAATAAGAAAACAATTCCTCAAATTAGAAGCATGTAATCTATATAATTAAAATATAAAATTTTAATTGTTGGATCACCTAATATATGAAAAAATTCTATTAGTATTTCATACCATATTTTATATATTAAAAAAGTATATTTTTACAATAGAAAAATATACATCCATTATTTGAATACATTTATCAATATATTCATATGTTCTTCTTTCCAAACATACATATCTACAAAGTTAATTAAATTATACTTTACATGATCATTAACGAAGAGTTCTTAAAAAATAAAGATGTGGGAATTTGAAAGGACCTTTTTTTTTTTTTTACATTTACAATACATATTCCTTTAAAACTTCAGTAACTTAAATTCTGAAGTTATATTTAATGAAAGCAAAATAATTTAAAATAAAAACTAAAGTTATAATTTAACTTTAAGGAATTATTAGATGTGAAATAAATATTTTTTTCCTTAACACTTTCGCTGCCGGTCATGTGAAGAAGCATTGATAATTATTGTCCTCGGTGTAGAAATGGATTTTCCCAGAAGGCTATTTATTATATATTTTTATAACAAATGATTGAAAAGTCATAATAAAATACAATTACTTACATCATACTGATAACTAAGTAATATTTATGCCTTTCTTGATAAAATATTTTGATTATGAGCTATTGCATGATAGGCATTAGAGGTAAAATTATTTAGATGCTTTCACATGTGTAAAAATGGAACAAAATAATGAAGATAAGTAAATATAATGAATGACAGGAAGTGATTTTGATTTCATTTCAGCACTTTTGTTTGTTGTTTCTATAATATAATTTTTGTATTCATTAGAAATTTAAGTTAGATCTCAACAAATTTCCAATTTTATAATCTGTTAGATGCTTATTAGATTGCATTTTCTTTTTGGAGATATGAAGGCTATGCACAACTATCATATCTACAACTCATATTACAAGATTAAAAAAAAAAAAAAAAAACTAATAAAGCTATAAATTCCAAAGCACATACCTTTACAACTAGTTTCTAATCTTTAGTCTAGAAGACACACCTAACATATACTGCCAATTGAAACAGAGGCAGAAATGTTGAGGCACAGATTTCCAGCACGAATGTGTGACTGGCAACTTAGAAATTATTCCACTCATGTAGTTGCTATTTAGCGTTGAAGCCACATCATGCACTGGTGCAATATATGCCGCGAAAGTGTTAAATCTTTTATACTCAAGACCACTTTTCAAAATCTTTCAGAAAAAATCTATTTTAAAGATTTCATTTGATCACACACAGAAAATTCTTTTTATCATATTCTTGTTAATCACTCATTCATATTTATTATTTGGACAGTTGCATTTTTAAAAAGTCATTAAAAAAATAAAGAATAGAGTTGAATTTTTCAAGTGTTTACCAGTTTATCTCTTTCAGAACAGGCTTAGTGTAAAAAAATAATAAATTTCTTTAAAAAATCCTAGAAATATACTCAAAATTAATTTATATAGTAATTTAGACACTAAAAGACTCATTTTTACCAATATGTTAAATACTAAAGCTTAAATCACCAACAAATCAATCTTTTAACTCCTATCCTCCTCCTGTTACTTGGATTGAGTCATCGGATTTGTTGGAAACTGTTCTCTATACTGTAATGCACAGCCAAATTTTTTATGGCATAACTTTATCCATAAGATTCTTGTTAAAGGCTATCACAAAATTAACTATTTAAACAATTAAATCTAAAAAAAAAAAAAAAAAAAAAAAAATTGTAGAAGTAAAAAAAGCTCGATTTAATATCTTGCTGAAACACTTCATAAATTCTAAAATAAACACAATTGTATAGCAATAAAAGTATTCTATGAACATGTTAGTTTTTATATTTTTGCAAAGAAGGTATTTAAATAAATTCAGAGAAAAATAATGTCAAACATCATAAGAACTTAGATCTAACACATTTTTTGTAATTTATTAATAACAAAAGAACTGAAATGGATAAATCAAAACTTATTTTTATATACCAGCAGTTTGATTATTCAAGGCTCAAGATTATTGCAAAAACATCAGGATTAATTTTTAAACTTGCATTTATTTTCTCAATTTTTAAAGAAAACTAAGACTGCCCTGTATCTATCAATTCTGTGTTTAGGCTAATATTGCTATTTCATAAGTAAACAGTCTGCACCACCATGAAGATAATGGGATGTTTATTGTCTCTAGAATAAAATTTTTTCATAGGACATTTTTGATCAACATAAATATATATAGAATCTGAAAAATCAAACTTGCATTTATGCCACACAGTTATAATGATCCTAACAGGAATGTTCGCTTGTATTGATTTGAAATTAACAACCCTACATATCATTGGAAGAAGGGAACAATACAACGTAAATTTTTAAAACCCAACTTTCAATAAAATATGATGAAAAGAAAAATATAAAATATTTTTTATTATTATAAAAATGTTCATTCACATCGAAATATGAGAAAATATTAAATGTTCAATCATTTGAATTTTTTTTTTTTTTTTTAATAACAGAAATCTCATCAATGTAATGTATATTATTTACCATACAAATAAAGTTATCTATGAAAACAATTTGAAATTATTCTTCAAAATTAAATAAATATAAGTGCAATTTAAAATGCAAATGTCCAAAAATATGTGAGGAACTATAGACAAAATTTAACAAAGTCTTTTCAATTTGAAAGTTTAAACAAAATATAGAATTTCTAAACATTCAACTTGAAGCAAATAAGAAAACAAAGTACATCACATAAAAAACATGAATTATTCAACAATTAAACTTTTTATGATTGAAATATATATTCTTAAAATGGGCAAATAAATATATTTTATATGTAGCAAATATAAAACAGTTTTACATTAAATAAATTAGGCATTAATTCATAGATTTACTAAAAAATTACTAAATAATTTGAAAAGAAAAACAATAAAAGTGATTAGGGTTAGTCTTATTTCTATAATTATGTATTCAAAGTATTTATCATGTCATATTATCTTTCTATATATTTATTATATTATTGCATGCATTATGACCAAATGATGATTTTTACCAACTGATGTGCAAATTAAGACTTCTAAATAATATAATACACACAATAAAAATATCCAATAAAATAATTGACAGATCATACACGAAGTTTTGAATTTTTAGGATGCAGCATTAGTTTGATATTTAATAAAATAATTAAAATAACATGCATTAAAATTAAATTTAGCATTAACAAATTTCAGAAAAAGATAAAACAAAAAATATTTAACAGCTCTAACATTATGTAATTGCTACATTTTATGTATTAATTTTATTATAAACAGATATACCATCATCTCATTTCCACTTGAACCAGAATGAGCAAAAAACATATACAGGACAATAAGTACAAAATTAATATAATGGTAGTCATATGCAATAATGCAGAAATTAGAAATGAAACCAAGTTTGCCATGATTCTTGTGCCTGTTATGTTGCAAAAATATCACAGAAAAATAGAGACATAATATATCAAGTTTGAAGTAGTTTCTATTCCTTAAATTACAATAGTAACTATTAATGTCATTATTAGAAAGTATTAATGCTATGACTGAAAATTAGAATTAAAAACATTTATCCTTTAAATACTACTAAAACAGTGATCAAATATTTTAAATCAGGGTTAGACACAAATGAAAACTGCTATATTTGCCATGATTATCAAAATCTCTTCAAGACAATGAGATTGTTATTGCCGTTTTTATTTAAAAATCTAGCTACATAAAATATGAAAGTACAAGTAAAAAATGAAGTTTACATTAAAAAAATAATATATATTGTCCAGGATATTTCATATTTTAATATTAATCTTAATGATTTTGAAATAAAAAGTTATAATGCAATAATTTTGTTTATTTAAATGGTGAATATTTTGAATACTTATTTTCTCTTATATAAACAAATATCATTAGCTAATTATCGTTAATTAACAAATATCTTTAAATTAGTAATATTTTATGTACTACCTTCAAGAGCTTTCCTTCGAATGCAGCTTGAGAAAGCTAAAAATTTAATTTTATAAAATTTAATAATATATGCAAAATCTTCTGTATCTTATTTGCCACCTTTGCTATCTTAAAAATAATAATTCATATACAGTCACATAAATTTGAACATAACAAAATACATTGAAAGAAAATGTTTTACAAGTTATACATAATATTCAACATCATATTGTTAGCTAAAAAAATAGTAAAATATATAATTTAAAGAAAACTAAAATTTCTCTTCATTTTTATTTCATTTGAATTGAGTTATATATAAATTAAATGCATATTTTACATTTATTAAAATCTAAGATTAAAAGAATAAATAAATTTCCTAAGCATATAAATATAACACTAGCACATATAACCTGGCATAGCATGATTTCAGAAAATGAAACTTAACTCTTTTATGTAGATTTGTCTGTTCAAAGCAACATATTTGCTTTCTTTAGCACTAGCACTGGCCATTCGAGACCTATTGGATTCCTTTCAATTTTTTGATATCTACTTTTTCTATAGATCTATGTGCTGCTCTTTGTTTAGCATCAATCATGGTGTAATGGAATAGTTTTCTTTTATTTGACGCTGCAAATTTAACAATTAAAAAAGCAGTGTAAAGTTCCACGAACTCTTTCTCCTAACCTCTCACTGACAAGTTAGGCACTCCTATGGTATCAAAATTTGAAAACAATTAAATGGGGGAGTGGAGAATTGTGGTCAGACGGAATCGAAATTTCAGGTAGTACAACAATGTAAAAGTAACGCAAACTAAAAAAATTCACCAAATTGGCATAAAACCTAATTTATTACAAATTGGGCAATTTTTAAAATGAATATTGATTAAATTTCAGTAGATCTAGGCTATGTATTAGATATAACCCAGCTAATTTTAGTGAAATTTGGATGTAAATTGAAGTTGTGCATATGGGGACACACGCACAAACTTTGAGAAATATATATAAGATAATAAAAAAAATAAAGGTTGAGTAACTTTAATCATGTAGGAGGCATTAACACATCTAGAAAACATATTGAAATATTTTCAAGAATGACATGCAAAGATCTAAAATGCTTCTCGGAGAATTACTAACATTTTATTGGATTTTTGTGATTCAAGTAAAGCACAAATGAAATATTAAATGAAAGGTAACCATAAACCAAGGATAAAAAGAAATTGCATTTATACAATGCTTCCAGAATTTTTTTTTAATTTAAAAAAGCAGATTTAATGAACATTAATTAGAAAACTAATAAAACTATATATATATTATTCCAGAATGTATCAAATTTGATAAAAATGAAAATAATATTTTTTAAATGATAATTTTATTAACACTGATAAATAAAAATATTATCTTAAAATTTCTCTTCAAAATTGCTGATCTTAGATTTATATAAAATTTTAGATAAATAGACTAATAAAACAATAAATACACTAATAAAACATTTCATGTTAAGACTCTGTAGATCGCCTAAACATGGTATTATATAGTTTAAAAATCTAAAGCTATATAGCTGAAGACATAATGGTGAACAAAATGCTAACATAACATGTAAAGCCTTACCTAAACTATTTTTACTTTTATTACAATGAACAATTAAAAAAATTGTTTTTATATAGTTAAATTCTACATAAATAAAAAAATAATAAAACACAAAATTTTAAAATTCTGTACCGAATAATAGCAAAGTATATTAAAACTGAAGAGTGACCTTTTAATTAATCATTATATTTTACAAGAAATGTCTTTTATGCAATTATTTAAGAAGATAATAGCTAAAGTAAAAATGCAGAATTAAGCGCAATTTGACATGTTTCGAGAATTTATAAAAATAAAACTGTTTATCTCATGCTTATTATTTATGACAAAATATGTTTGGAATTTAACTTGACAAATAAAAGAAAATATTCAGTTACCATATCACATTTGATGGATTAAAACTTTAAAAAATTTAAAGACATAAATTCACTGCTATAAAAAAAAATGTAACTAAAAAATTAATCTTTTACATACATTGTTTTAAGTTCATTTTAATATTTTAAAATTATTTAGGTTATAAAATAATAAAAACCAAGTTCAGGGTTTATTTTTCCAATAAAGAAGATCAAAGTTTGCTATATAAATTATATAATCAGATCTGATATTTAGACAAGCAGAGTACAAATAATATTAGCCAAATAGTATAGATTTCATAGTGTCACATAGGAAACTCACATATCAGTTGAATTGGGCTCTAATGAACATGTACGAATTAATAAATGCAGCAAATTAAGTTTATATTAGAAAACTGAAAATACTGAACTAATACATATTTCAATAACATGTATAACCTTTGAAAGTCCATTTGGAATTTCTGAAAATAACTATATATACAAAATAATGTTAATAGAAATTAAATACCAGTGCTATTAATTTTTAATAAAATTACATTTTGGTACAATTCTATTTAAATATAAAAAATCCAAAAGCATCTAGTCAAGATTTAAGGAGAATCATCATACATATATACCAGCCTTACTAAGATAGGTATAAGAAAAAAAAGTACTTAAAAGCAGTATTTCTGGCACTAGTAGCAAGAATCACACATATTTTCTTTAATGACATTTAAAAAAAGAAAACACTAAAAAAGGTATTTTAAATGCTAGATTAAAATACTCACAATATCATAAAAGTGCTCTAAATAAACCTCTAACTTAAAAATACAATGTTAAAGCAAATAATAGTAAGGTTGTATATTAAAATAAAAAATTGCATTTACACAATATTTTCTGAAAAAAAATATGAGATTTCTATCATACTTGTATAATAAAATTCAAAATTATAACTACACAATATTTTCTGAGAAAAAAAAATATGAGATTTCAATCACACCATAATAAACAATAATATGAAAACAAGTTTATAAAAATAAAATAGTCAATAAAAAAACCCGCAGCATTTTAAATATAAGCTTTTCATCTTTAAAATCCATCCTATTCCATAGGTAATAAATCCTGTTTACAAGCAGGAGTTATTTTTAATACAGGACACAATTATTTAAAAAGATAACTATACCCAAAATTTTATAGGGGTAACAAGTAATACAGATGCATTTAAATATAAAATTGAAATTCTAGTAAGACTAGTAAAATATAATACAAATAAGCATATAGCAGAATTCTAGAAGTCTGTTTCAAATGATTTCCAACACAAGTGGAACATTTAATTTAAGATAAATTCTGAATAACACATTTAAATATTATGGAATGCATGTAAATGGATATAAACCTTGACATTTATGAACAAGGCAACTTTGACTAAAACCCTCATTATTCAACAGTTTATAAAACTATACACTAATAACATACAATAAATATAAATCCCTACCAAATTTAATGTCAAATAAACTACACTAACATGCAGTGCTCATATACTGACAGTAATATACAAACACAACAATGAAAAAGAATTTCATTGCTACATATTCCACAATATTGAAACATCTTGTTTATACAGATAATATTGAATATTCTAAAAACTCTACAAAACCTTCTACAGCATTGAAAACACGCAATCTCCCTTCTGCACGACAAACAGACGCTGACTGTCTGTTGAAATAAGAAGTTCCGTTATAATTATTGAAAGACATTTACTGTCCACTTTGACAAACAGTATCTCAGTGAATTATTGCCAGACACTCACTGTTCACTTGATAGACAGTATCTCAGCAAACTACTGTGGCTCAATTGACGTTGATAATTTTTTTTACAAAAATAAAATTTAGATAATATTTTCTTTCAATAAATCCTTAATAAATCAATTTCGTAATGCAATAAAACTATGTACATGTTGAATAAGGGAAACAATGTTTTTACATTTTTATTTTTTTTCCAGGATTTAAAATTTTATAGATTTTTAACTTTGATTTATATGGTTTTTGATACATGTGCGGTAAAAATGGAGTGACCCTATAAACTGCACTTCTTTATATAACAAAGTACAATGAGGACTAAAAATTTAAACAGTTTTTAATCAATTAAAGATAATTTGCATAAGTTGTGCACATGTAAGTACACATATAACAAAAAAGGACAGCTAAGTGTTTACAACATTTATAATCAATGATTAAACACATCACTGGAATTCACTTTGCTGGCAATCCAACAATGCTACAAATATAAAAATAATTCCATTTTTTTATACACAAATGAAGCCTGTTTTTACAGCATCTTAGAATATCACCTATTTTTCTCTCTTATCCTATCAGGAATAATTAGTAAATGTATTGCAGTAATATAATATAAACAGAATAAAAAGTTAATCTTAAATCTAGCTCATATATTGCTATACCGTGATATTGACTCTTTTTGTACAACAAATTCCCTTTACTATGTATGTTTCTAATATTTATGCATATGCTAAATCTATTGCCTTATACCATGGAACAAATAAAATAATTTTTAAATCTTTCTACAAATTTAAAGCTGGATGATAATTTATTTGATGCATTAGAAAACACACAAGTTTTACATTTTTTTTTTTAAATTTTACATTTCCATACAGATTCAATTATGCTACAAGCTTATAATCTATTTAAATAACATAATATGCTTGTCATTTGATGATATAAAGTGCATACTTTTTGTTAGGCTGTCATAACAAATTCTGTCAGAGCAATATTTATTAGTGAAAATAGTTTTGGAAAATATTTACATTTAGTAATGAATAAACAAATCAACTTCCTAACTCTAAACATGGAGGAAAAAAAAAAAAAAAATTATCATTAAAAAAGATTCCTTACAGTAGCAAAAATTAATTAACATATTTTATATGTTCAAAAAAAAAATATGACGATTTTGTATAAATGTAATATATTCATGAAAAATAATGCATTTAACACATACACTGAATTTACAAATATTTTCTATAGAAAAAGGAGCATAGTATATAAAATTAGATGACACGTAAGAATCTTTAATGTATCTATTCATATTGCAAAATTCTTAAATATAAGTAATCTGAATAAATTTTACCTTCATTAATGTATCTTTTATGAGTTACTGATGTAATTATTTATACTGCAGCTTTTAATTCAGCAAATAAAATTACAAATAATTCTATTAAGAAAACTTTGTAGATAAAAATTAGTTATTTTTAATCTAAACAAAAACAATAACATATTTAATTTTGCAATGATTTCTTTTAGATTAAAATTAAGTTTAAATATAAAAAATATTTTGTTAGAAAACTTTTACACTAGTAAAAACTTTTGCCATAATATAGTTACTTACAAAGCACATGAAACTCGTCCGCAATTCTAGATTTGAATCCACGGTAAATTCTTTCTCCTGGTGGCACCAGTTGCTAAAAATCCCACTAACAAGAGGATCAAACTAAGAAACCGTTGCACTGCCAACTATGTGAAAAACAATATGCAAATCAATGTAGAGCCTGTAAAAGAAAAAGTACAGGTATGAAAAAATTTTTAAATCAAAAATTTTTTAAATACATTTTTAGAAAAGAAAATACTTTATTTACCAATCAAATTGAAACATGAAAACTCTTTTGAAAGTTCTTAACGTTAAAGAAATGCCACGGTAAAAGAGAGAAATATGCCAACTCCCTGTACAACACAGCATAATGATCTGTCTACGTTTTGGTTATTATTAAGATGAAAGTGATAATTGGATCGGTAAATGTTCACTACCAAGAGGGTCTGTGTGAATTAATTTGGGCAAATAATAAACACTGGCAAAGATGAGATTAAGGGGCCAGAATGGTCGAGCGGCTTGGCGCTCGGAAAATTACCACAGGTTTCGGGTTCGAGTCCCGGCGGTGCCATGGATGTTTTTAGTGGTTCGGAATCCCTCTTGGCTCAGGTCCCGGTCTCATGATGACTGGCAGAGCGTCAGGAACCCAAAAGTCAAACTTCTACCGGGAGCTCCATCAGCTCACCAGAAGGTGCAACTTTCCCTCCATCCATGAGTAGATTACTCATGGGATGTCCGTCTTTGCACTGCAGGACAAGTTGAGATTAGTCACAACAACAACAATGATGAGATGAAGATGGAGTAATGTGAGCTGTGTTTAGATTAACGATTAATTAACATTTAACGATATGTCGTTATAGTATTTGGGGGAATCTCGCTCAAACTGATTAAGCCGGATACAAAGACCTTATCCCTGGTAAAAGTGTGTATCTGGTATCGAAGGTGCTTAAAATCTTTTTCTTTTTATTGTGGAATAGGCGCATTAATCAATGCACTTTATGTTTCTCACCCGCTACCGCTAGGCACCTAAACGTTTGTACCAACAAGTGAATTGTAGTTAGTTTTTAATTTTCCTTTCTGTAGTGATATTCCTGACAATGAAAATATTAGTAAATTTATCTGTGATGATTATAAATTAACAGTACTATTTTTCAGGGAAAGACACTCAGGAGGCAAAGATCATATCCAATATGACATTTTTTACCTTTGAACACTGGCTAATCCAATGGAAGATCAAAAATTAACACTGATAAGTGTGCGTGGCTATCATGTTTGGCTTTAAGCGCAAATATGCAACACCACCACTATTTATAAAAATAAATAATATTGACTGGTCTACCACTGTTAAATATTTGAATGTCCTCTATAAAAAAGATTAATCTAGCACTAACATCCATTTCAATTTCGTTCATTTTATTTCTCCATAATGTATTTTAATTACTTTCATCACTTGTATTATAATATTAATTATTAAAAAGCTCACTCTATTAAACTTTCTTTTCCAGTATTTGGGCAAGATTCCTTTTAGTCTTTACCGCTTTCTTTCCCCA
>BPLR01015335.1:0-66863 GCA_021605095.1 Caerostris extrusa
ATTTGTAAACGCAAATATAAAAGTTGTGAAAAAAAATATTGGATTTGGGAGAAGAAATATGGGTATTGAGAAAGTTGGGGAATAGGAAAAAATATATACACATTTGGGGAACTGTTTGATCCAATATTGAAAATGGGAAAAGTAATATTGAAGATCGAAATCGGTTGAAATCATAACAGAAAATATATGTGTTATAAGGATAATAATAATATACAATAATACGATAAGCAAATGTGGAGTAGATCCCCTAAAATCCTGCCAAAATTCACTGCCCTCCTTTTTCAGTATCTCGGAGCCAAATAAGCCCTATCACCCTGAAGCTGTCCCCTTTCCCTCCATGCTTGCGTGTGTAGACTACCCATCGGATGTCCGTCCTCATCTGCTAGGCATTGAGGATTAGAATAATATTACGAAAATATTTCTTCTGCAAAAAAATGTTATATTTTGCATTATTACAATCTGTGTCTATGCAGGTGATAGATGCATTAAATCTGTAGGTTAAAAGTTCATTAGGTTTTAAGAGGTGGCGTGGTAGGTGTGCATTTCTAGGCAGCATCTCTGAAAGTGTCCATTCTGAAATGGTAAAATAGGGCTACTTATCTACTACTACGCATACACTACACTACATTGGCAAACCTACATAACTGCTATTACACTGCATTGTATGGTAGTAGTAGCAGATTTTCCGATGTGCGCATTGGGTTTTGCTGAATTTGCTACATTTCGGCGGTTTTTAGTGTCGAATTACTTAAATCATAGTAGGTAGAAATCTAATAGAATCGCATGTAGAAGTTTGGCTCCGGTCGCTGAACAAGGAGTGCAGTGCCTTCAGAAGGACTTTTTAGGGGTAAGACATGCATTTGTTTATATGAGGGAAAATTCGGAAAAATCCCACCACATCTTAATAATGCAAGATGCTGAACATCAAACACTATTGAATCTTCTCAGTTTTTGAAACAGTGTCTGCAACAATCCTGCCAGCTTATTGAGCCTCAACCATAATTTCCCACCAGCGGCGCGCGCTACCACTAAGCCAAGATCGTGAAAGAAAGGCAGTAAAATAAGTACCATAAAAGCATAAATATGATCAAATTTTTCCATAACAATTGATTACAAAGGAATTATAAATTTCCTATATAATCAAAACCTTTTATATATTTAGTTAAACCTTTTTTAAGTTTAACAAAAATGTTTTATATTATAGACTATATGTAGTAACGAACATAAGATTAACAAATATGTATAATGATACATGATTCTATTTTCTTTTGTCATATTCTTTACTGTATAATTATTCTTTTATTTAGCCATTCTTTCATATATATATTCGTGTATGATTCCCCTTACTAGCTAAATTAGGATTACAAATAGAGTTGCCAGCGGTTTTGTTTCTTTTGCAACAACTCATACTTGGCGAACTTTCTCATCAGCTTGATTTAATAGAAGAATGGCCTTCCCACATAACGCGAAAGTTAGGGGATTATCGTTAACTAGTAAACCAGACGAACAAAAGGGATGAGAATAAATTGCACCCTGGAATAATAAGGCTAGTCAGGGTTATTGTTCATCATGGATGCATTTTGGGTGCATTAAATGCATATGCAATTTTCTTCAGTATAATTATCCTTGAAATGAAATATAATAATTTGTAAGAAATTGTGTTAAAGATTGCTTTTATTTGAAATATAAATAGTTTTTTTATTATATGCAGAAAATATTTTAAGAAAGACACGAATCTTTAAATAAGAAAAATGAATTATTTAATTAATATTTTTAGATACTTTATTTTATTTTAAGACATTTATAATTACTTTAAAGTACTTTTGTAATAATTTAAAAGTTTGTGTGTGAATAAAGTATTGTTTTCGGGGAAATCATTAAGAAAACGTTCCTTAATTTAAAGAATGATGGAATCGGCAAAGAAAAATGAAGAAAATAAGGAAAATACTTATACAGCTGGCATTACAGTGCGATAATATATTACAATTAACTGTAATAATCGATTTTTTATTATTGTTCTAGCTCGTTAGTTTAAATTTAATTTTTCACTTATGTTTTGGAATTAGTAAAATTTCAATTTTTTTTCTGTGATTCTAATGGTCTTTTTTCTATGCTTTTAGAGTTCTTTATTTATCATTTGCTCTAAAAATGTTATAACAATGATGGAGAGACCAGAGCAAACGTGAAGAAAACAAGGAACATTCTTATACCAGCTACATAACAATACGGTAACACAAATTTTTGCTAAAAAATCATATTGGCACCGAGCACTAGAGCTCTAATCACTGGCCATCAAAAATTTTATCAATTTAAATGAGCAAATAGTTGTAAACATAAGTAAATTGTTTTTATCGCGCCCAAAATACTTACTGAAGAATTTAAACTAATAATTCTTCAATATCTCTTTACCAATAATCGAAAATATGTGAATTTAGCTGCTATACCTTAGGAATGACACGCCTTTGAAAATTGTGCGTTACAGCTAATGATTATTGAAGACTGTATTATCAGAAAAACACAGAGTCATATAAAGATAAATAAGGAGATATGGTTAAGTGACGGGGCGCATTCCGAGTATTAACTGCTTTAATCTTATTTTGACGATCCTCCGTCAAGTTTACGTAGGTCAGCATTGTGCGGTTTTTCGTCGGTTTGTAATAGCCAGCAGAGAATGTCCAGATGGCTAACATTTGTGCAAAGTGGATGAAATGGTCTTTTTCTAGCAGCAGCTTTAATCATTACAAAGAACTACCGTGGTTTTAAAATGACTTGTGAGAGAAGAAACAGGCATGTTACTGAATGCATTGCATGGGTACATTTATTAATTATAAAAATAACCTGAAAATAAAAAGATTAATAATTGTTCTTTATACTATTTTAAACATGTCATAAATTATTTAAGTCAAAATGTGAAGACAATTATATGACAGAAGACAGAAATGATGCAAAAGGTAATGAACAAATATTTTTAAACTCACAGTTATTTATGCAACTAAATTAGGAGCCCAACTCATGGCTTAGTGGTAACTTGCGCCTCTAACGACCCTTAGGGCCGAGGTTCAATCCGCTGGCAGCATTGTTTTAGACACTGTTCAAAACGATGAGACTCGATGGAATTTGTGAAATTCAGAGCCTTGCCTAGTTAATTAGACTACCTGGTAGAAATTATCAGCATTTTCTCCCATACGATATGCAAATGTTGGGTAATTCTCTTTAAAAGTCCTCCCGAAAAAAGAAGGCACTGCCCTCCTTCTTCAGCGACAGGGAGGCAAGTCAGACTTCTACCTACGGATACTCCATCACAATAGAAACTGCCCCTCCTCTTTCCCTCCTTCCATGAGACTACACGGGTTCTTGAACTTGGTCTAGACCTGGAATGGGCAAACTACGGCCCACCGGAAGGTTCTATCCGGCCCGAGGATAGAATTTTAATTTGACGGTCTTAATCAAATTAAAATATATATATATTATACATCCCTCTCTGTTCTACTTTGATTAAATTAATTTTTTAAGTAAAAATTTATTATTTTTATCTCGTTTCCCGAGGTTAAATTCAATACCCTCAGTAAATAGAGAAAAGCTTAAGAATTATGAAGATAGCTTGAAAAAGCTGCATTTTGAGTTCGACCGCAGATTTCAGTACCCTTCAAACAGAGTTGGATATTTTTTACCATGCCTTTCAACGTAAATTGTGAAGCAGTGAAGTCAGATTTGCAGGTTGAATTAATTGAGTTTCAATCTAACAATCATCTCAAGCAGTTGTTTCTAAATATGCCAAAAGTTAGTTTCACAAATCCTTATCGAAAGTAAGTTTCCCAAATTTAGTATGCCACACCCAGAAAATCAGTGCTATGTTTGCTTCATCTTATATATGTGGACAAGTGTTTTCAACTATGAACCTTAGAAAGAATTATTTCAGAAGTAGACTGACAGATGAGCATTTAACCTCATTCCTTAGAATCAATACATCTCACTTCGAACACTCAACTTCGACTCACTTCTCACTTCGACCTCACTTCATATAAGAAACATTTAAAAATGAAATCGTAATTTCATCCATCTCATTAACATATTTAAATTAAAATATTGTTTTTAAAATTTTAGAAAAATTTATCTTGGCCCGCCAAACATTTTTTTTTTTATTTTTGGCCCTCGACCAAAAAGTTTGCCCATCCCTGGTCTAGATATTGACTAGACATGAGTAGACTACTCATGGGATATCCGTTCCTCGCTGCAGGACACTGAGGATGAGTCACAACAACAACAGAATTAGCACCATTTGTTATACAGATTTTCATGTGCTTTCGAGTTAGTTTCATAAGGAAAAAAAAACATGTTACTGAAAGCAGAATAAAAGCAAAATTAAGGAATGTAAAATAAATTTATTCAAAATTAGAAGTACGCTATTTATGTATCTGCATATAGTGTGATGTTTTGATGTTTTTGCTTATATATAACGCGCACTTAGATCTATTCATTAATTTTATGAATATATACCTCCAAACGTCCAGATAAGAGAAGACTTGCTACATTGAAATTAAAACGTACCACTTCAATGTTTAGAATATACATTTTCCTAGGTGGTTTTTGGGAGGAGTCATACTCTCTTTCTCTCCCTATGTGTTCAAAGGAAGTATCTTCCCACCTATGGATTTCTCATACCGATTCCTCTTACAGACACATGAACATTTGTTCCGGCACCAACTGTAGGGATACGAACCAAATTTCTTGACCAAAATTCCACCAAGGATATTTCCCAACTTCCTATTTCAAAAAGTGTGTAATGTTCTATATGAAATATATTCCAAAGAAATAATTTCATAGAATATATTCTAATTATAATTGAATGGAATATATTCCATAGTTATAATTGAACTTCAGATTATTTGTTTATAGATTTCTCCTTTAAAGAGTTACTGTATTTACTGAGCAGTATAATAATAGTAATAATAACTGACTGCTAAATTTGAACTCTATTTAACTTATTTAAAAATGAATGAAGTATTTTTTCTACTGAAATTCATCTTATATCAGGAATGTTTTTTTCCTTCTGATGCAGCTGGCAAATAGACCATAGCTTTTATGCCATAAGGGCTGCACCGACGTGACTCACTTTGCACTACACAGAGGGCGCGTGTAATTTGAAGATAAGCCACGGACACGGAGTAACAATGCCCCCGCAATGCTCTACGATCCTATTAGGACCGGGACCTATGGTTTAAAATGGATTCCGAACCACTACAAGCGCCCACGACAACGCCGGGATTTGAACCCGATACCTGTGGTACCGAGCGCCAGAACGCTAGCCACTCGGCCATCAGGCCCCTCAGGACTCGAAATGTATCAGAAATGTAAAACCAAATATTTATTTCTTTTCTTTTAACTTATGCCATTCTTTGCATTCATATACAAAACCAGTTCAGAGTTTAAATGGAAGGGTAGAAAAACGTGATTGTTTTATCTTTGAATGGAAAATGTTCTGCATCTGTGGCAAACGTCAAGATATCTCTTCAGAAGCACAACATGAAAGATTAAATGGTGAAATGATTACCACTTTAATATAATTACGCAAAGTATTATCTTAATACATCCCTTTAACAAAGTCAAGAAATATTTCTAATAAAATGTTTCATTTTCTTTTACTCAAATGTTGGATACACCACAGATGTTTCATCATATTTTTAGATAGTTTATATCGATTAATTTGATTTTCTTTTTCAGATAACAACATCATTTTATCATTAAATACTGTAACATTTTTTTTTTTTTTCTTTTCATTGACATAAATATGTCCATTTATTCTTTGCCCATGCACAAGTAGAACAAAATGATTTAAATACTATAACAAATAAAGTATTGAAACATTAAAGCTTATAAATGAAACATTAATCAAATATAATTGCCTCATTAAAAGCTCTGCTATGTTAATGAAAATTGAAGGCTTGAATATATATAAACTCATGATTGTGAAAATTGCATCACCATGAAGGACTTATGCGAGTGAGCTGAAATTTTCAAGAAATGCAAATTAGCGCATAATATGCAAATGATTAGAATTTCAAATCCGTAGCGCATGCGTATGCTGAGCAGCGCCCTCTGAACGGTGGATGGATCCGAATAAATAGAGGCTGTAGCGAGGCGTGTATAGTTATCGGTGGTTATCTGCTAGTGGTAAACGTTAGCTCAATCGTTACTTATGCCTCTTCGACGAAAGAGAGCGAGATTTGAACAACTTACAGAGTTTGAACGGGGAGAATCATCGGCCTTCGTGAATCTGGATTGTCTTATCATGCAGTAGCCGCTCGTGTGCAGCGTAACAGCAGCACAGTGATGCGTCTTTGGAAGCAGTGGACGAGTGTCGGACAACTCGGAAATTCGGGAGTGGGGCCCGAAATGTGACGTCAGCTTGCGATGATAGACACCTGGTCCGCATGGCGCTGACGGACCGTGCAGCTTCCTCTAGACAATTGGCAGCACAGTGGTCAATAGCTACAGGTGTTTCATTGTGTGCTTCATCAATTCGTAGACGTCTGCTGCAGCGTGGACTGCGCGCAAGGACTCCTTTATACAGGATCCCTCTCACGCTAAATCATCGCCTCCTGCTGCTACAATGGGCCGCTCAGCATAGAAACTGGAAAGCTGATTGGCAGCATGTCGTGTTTTCTGACGAATCCCGCTTTAATTTGTGGTACCATGATGGCCGCATTCGTGTCAGACGCTGTGCCGGTGAACGCCACCTTCCGGAGTGCATTATCGAGCGCCACAGTGGATGAACACCCGGAGTTATGGTCTGGGGGTGCCATAGTAGCATATCATGGACGATCTCAATTGCTAAGAATTGTGGGCAATCTGAACAGCAACCGGTACATCAGTGAATTTCTACAGCCCCAAGCTGTTCCCTTCCTTCAAAGTTTGCCAGGCGCTGTATTTCAACAGGACAATGCCCGCCCTCATATCGCTTTAGGACTGTTCAATCCTTCTTTCAACGCGGCAGGTACAGCTTCTTCCTTGGCCTGCGTTTTCCCCGGATATGTCGCCGATTGAACATGTGTGGGATTTCGTTGGTCGGCGTCACGCTCGTGATCCTTGTCCTGTGGCTTCTGCAGACAAACTTTGGGTGTGCATACAAACAATATGGAATGCTCTTCCTCAGGCAGACATTCAAAATGTCTTTGACTCCATGCCACGTCGTGTAGCAGCACTTATTACGGCGCGTGGTGGCTACACAAAAATACTGATTCCGATCTCTTCTTATTGTTTGTTTGCTTTGAACATTTGATCATGTATTTGTACTACTACCACTCAACTGTGTATTAAATTTCATTCGATTATGAGGATTCCTTCATGGCGTTGCAATTTTCACATACATGAGTTTAAATACCTTTGTCTCTGATGCAACCAAAAAATGATTTAATGGCTATCAGTTGGTGTTGTAACATATTATGCATTTATACCTGCTTTTTTTGTAAGTATACTTGCCAATTCGTTCAGCATTCTTTGAACATATAATTCTAATGACATGAATTTACGTTTTTATTTGGACATCAAACATCAGAGCGGCTTTATTACTTAATGGTTAGTTAATGGCATGTTAATTACTTATATTTTCCTGGTAACGTCAAAAAGAGATCAGCCTATTCTTATTAATCATTTATATTACCAAAAATGTGACATGCCATTTAATTCCTTTTTTACTTTCGTCAAAAGTCATCAATTTTAGTAGAAATACGTTTATGGCAGAAATCTCTTTTGTATATATATATATATATGAAATATAGGTTTTGTATGGATTTATATTTCTTTCTTATTCCGAACGAATAATTTCTTTTGGAAACGTTTAAATACAAAAATTAACAATTGAAAATTGCCAGCTCCAAAAATAATAAAAATATCTTCAATAACCAAAAGTGTAAAAGAGAAGTATAAAATACCCTGGCATTTTGATAGATACTTTCTGTGCAAAACGAACCATAGAGTGGTAAGCATTTTCGTTTTGACCATTTACTTGTCTTTCCCCATACCAAAAGAAGACTGATAATTCTCGCTACCGAGGAATTTTACAGAACGTAAGTGGTTCAATACAAATATTTCAAACCCAGAATTGTATGAACGCCTTCTTCTCTTTCAGGTCTTTGAACAGATTAATATGAAAATGCATGAGTTTTATCAATTTCATGTTTGTGATTCAGCCTTTGGAATTTCTAGAACCAAATTCGAAGCCTAGAGAACATTGTTTATAAACTGGATTTTTATATAGGGTGTACAAGATTGATAAGTATGCGCTTTCTTGTGCTGACTCGGTACATTTTATATATTTTGTTTCTAATGATGAAACGGGTTTTTCTTAAAACAATTTTGACTAAATGATTTGCTGAGAAATGAGTCATTATTCTATTAATTAAAAATACTTTTTATTTTAGATATTTAACAATTTATATTTAAATTAAGAATCCTAAATAAAATAATGGTCTACTCATGATTCAAAAGTAACACATACAGATAGCATACAGGAGGACAAATGTTCTAACCTGCTGATAGGTTACATTCTACTGACAGCTTTCAAAATTATACATAGTAAAGAGAGAGATACATAGTAAATGAGACAACATATGTAAGTATATCGAGTTAGCAGTTTAGGTATCGTGAAGAGAGTTCAGATTTTCTTCCATACGAAATGCAAAGGTCTAAGCTGTTACACTTGAAATTCCCCACGAAAGGAAATAAATAATTTTTCCCAGTGTAGATTGTTAGTGTTACACAATATAAAACTGAAATGATCAATATAAAAAAATTGTAAATTATCATATATATGAAATGACATTATACATTTACAGTAATCTTTCGATGTATCATTCTTCGTTATATCGCATATGTAAATGTTTCATGTTTTACTTTTAAGAAAAGAGGGAGATGTAGACCTACCTCCTAGTGGTGCATCCTCTTCAACGTATTATACGACTACGTTTTTCGACATGAGCTCTCGCTGCTATCCTAGCAGTCGTTCGGTTGGCCTCTGTGTATTGCAATGTAATGCTGGTGGCTTGTCTTAATCAAAAAGGACTGATCTGTATCCCACAGTTTCAGATAAAGCGATGGAAGCGATGTTAAGATCTTCTCCCAGTTCCAAGCGGCCCACGTCGTGTAGCTGTTGCTCAGTTCCGCTTTTTAGCAGGTCACGACTGTCTGGGTGGACATCTACATCACATTGGGTTTTCGACCAAACAAGATGCCGTCTTTGTGATTTGGCAGAACTCATGAACAGAGCTCATGTCCATCGTTGCTTGACACTTCATGACGAATCCAAAACGACGAGATGCTGGCAAACTAGAGAACTCTTGAGTCAAGGTCTTCGGTCAACTTTGTTGGACTCTTTTTGTGTACATCTTCTATTTTATACTGCATTTTACCGCTTTTTGATTGCCTTGCTATTTGAAATAAAAAGAAGAAAAAAAAAATTCTTAGGAAAATGCCGTACTATCTTTGTATATAAAGCTGTGCTATATCGCGTTTTTTCTTTCTCTTACTACGCTAGGGATATAAAGACAAGCTGCACTTTTTATTTTTGCATTTCTTATTTTACAATACTTTTCAGAAACATATAACTATTTGGCTGACATTTATATAACTTCTTATTATATTATCTCCTTTATTTAATGTTAAGGTAATTTACATTACTGTAATTTTGAGACAAACTTTTATTGAAGTAGAAATATAAAAATAAAGTAATTTGAAAAAGCAGACTTCACTTGTCTAGCACTGGGAATGAATGAAATTAACTTTTAAAGTTGAAAAGTTATGCAAAGCCTTTCTAGGTACTTTTATTACCGTAGCATAATAACCATAGCATAATGTGCATTCTGTAGTTTGAATGTATGAAATTTTATTCAAATGTCTTTTTCTTTATTGTTAGTCAGAATTTTATCATAAATGTTGTTGCTATCTCAATGTTTTATTCTCTGAAGCAAAATTTAAATTTGTTACTTTCTATATACAGAGCTGCCAGAGTTACACAAATTTACATTTATCAGTTTTAATTTCTAATACCACAATTTCTAGTTTAAGAAGTTGTATTGCAAAAATTACTTTTACTATTATATTTTTTTGCTTAAAAAAACAATCTCACTTTGTTTTATGAATAGATTTACAAATTTCTTGAGAAGGAAAATTTTAATTAAAATATTACTGACAATTTTACATCATGAAATGTTAAAAAGAAGAAGACAGTTTAAGTAAATTATATTTTTAAACTTCGTAATTCCTGACATTTTTAATATACGGCATATAAAGGACATATAAAACTGATTCGAACCATATTTTTAAAATAGCTAGTCTAGACTATTTGAATATTCAATTAAAATTTGCAAATCTTTAATATCTATAAATAATTTCAAGCATACTATCAATAGGTTTAATTATACCAAAAATTATCATTAAAAATAATCATTAAATCATAAATCACAAATAATCATCAAATCAAAAATATTATTTTTTACATAATCTCGTCAAAAGTTAGAAAAGGAAATGCTTAGTATAATATATTTTATACTATTCAATTTGTTAACCCTTCATAGTATATTTGTGTTAAATAATTTTATTATAATCTGGAGTTTTCTGCTACATGCGCTTAATTAATACTACTGTAACCTTTTTTATCATTCACCAGACAGACATTTAGCAAATTGAGTCTTAAAATATCAAAGTTAATTATAATTTCTGAAAACCAAATGGGTTTAACTATGTTGTCTTTATGAGTGTTTTAGTAACTTCTTACCAAATCTTCATAATCTCAATTTATGTTGCAGGAAATACAGAGACTCATCATATATTTTGAAAAATTTAATTAAGCTTTTATAAAGTTAATTAAATTTCCTTCATTTAATTTTAGAAGTTTAATAATAACAATTTTTTTTTTTATTGTCTTGTAATTGCCATAATTTTTTCTAGATTTCAATTTCATCTTTTTCAATTCCAAATAGACAACTTCAATTCCAAAAATTTAAGAGATAAAAATCCAATTTAAACTAACTAGTACTTTAAACGATTCTTTGTTTTATTCAATATTTTTTTGTACCAATACAGCTGGCAAACACTTAGATAGCTTGGTCTTGGATGCCTTAAGGCAAGCGCTGCACAAACGTTACTCACGTTACATTACGCGACATTACGTTACATCACGTTACATTGTGTGAGTAACAATAGTTTCCATACCTCTCAGAACAGTAGTGTGCTGGAAACCTAATTCCTCATCAGGTTCTTTCGAACAAGTCCCAAAATGGTATTATGATTTATGAGCTTTATTTTCCCCAAATTACATATTTCATTAATATGTTCAATTAGTAATACAATTTCTTAAAAGCTAAATATAATTATTGGATATTTCTTTTATGCTAAATAATGAATGATAAATATAAAATATTTAACATATATATATATCATATAATTTAATAAGAGTATAAATAAAATATATATAATAATGTTATCGTTAATATCTAAGCTGAGAATATATATATATTTTTGATTCTGGCCTATATTTTATTCGATAAACTCACTTGATTGATGTTATTATCTTTTGATACAATGTTTTAACAAACGAATTTGTAGTAAAAGTCAAAAAGGGCGACCACTGATTTGTAGGACTGGATTTTTGCAACAATAAACGTCTTTTTAAATCAGTTATTCATTTTTTCCCAATATTGAATTACAGGGCTAATATTCTTTCAAAAAATAAAGCTTTTGATCAATCTTCTTAATTTGAATTGTTTCTAAGAGGGTTTGAAAGGGGAGGTTGTAATAGTAAGGGATCAATAGTGTCCACACCTTCAGATCAATAGTGTGCTGGAAATTTAATTCCGCATCAGGTTCTTTCGACAAGTCCCAAAATGTATCTTATGATTTATGAGCTTTATTTTCCCCAAATTACATATTTCATTAATATGTTCAATTAGTAATAATAAAAGCATCATTGGTTTTTATGCTAAATAATGAAATATAATTTATTAAGGATATATATAATTATTAAGATAATATATGCTAAAATATTTCCTTATATTATATATCTTAACCACCAAATATAATAATATTAATAATATATATAACACTATATCTTAATATTATATAATATATATATATATATATTTAAATATAATATATTTTATTAGAAAATATATATATACATTAAAAAATGAGCTAGTCATTGTTTTAACAAACATCTCAAGTTTTAACAAAAATAGCTGTTTCTCGTTCCACATTTTAAGCAACAATAAAAGTCCTTTTAAATAACATTTGATTCATTTTTTCCCTTTGAATTACAACAATATTCTTCAAGATTTAAACTATACATACTTTCTTAATTTGAATTGTAGCTAATACATATTTTCAAATCACAATATTGTAATATGAAGGATTTTTAGATTAAACATGATCACTAATTACATAGTGAAATACAATAGTGAATACAGATCATTCTGCACAAGAAATTGTTCTGCAGCATCAAGGATTGTTTATCTTACCTTAAACGATTAAACGAAAATCTGATCTGATGGGTTCAATGTCCCTTCAGTGAAAATCATTGGACCTTACAAAACAGGAAAGAGATTTTAAGATTCGAAAACTTCCTGCTATCTTCCTGCATTCAAACGCAACCACCAAAAAAAAGGGAACATGGGCAAGATTCCAACAATGACCAACTGTCATGGTGCTCCATTCTTGCATAAACAAAGATTCTTGCGTCCATTGAAGAATCGATACTAAGCTTTCCACAAATGGGCCTGCAGAAATAAGAGAGTATTTGGACAGTTAATTTGGACGATTTTTGCTTGGATAATCTTTGGGTGAAATATGATCTTTGAGATTTGAAGTAATCTTTTAATTTGGTGTCTATTACAAATTCTTAATTTCAATTGTACATAATACATTTTCCCTTAGAAAGTGACCTTCGAAGAATGCATTTTGCAGTGCAAACAATATATTAATTACTTAACAAAACTTTGCAATAATGAAGTATTTTTAAAGTAAACATGATCACTAATTACGAGTATCTAGTGAAATACAATAAATATTTTACACATTCAAACCTTTCTGTACTGGAAAATGTTTGGCAGCATCAAGATTGTTTATCTTACCTTAACCTGGACAAGAAAAGAAAATCTGATCTATGCACTGGTTTCAATATCGCTTCAGCGAAAATCATTGGATTTTGCAAAACAGGATAAAGAGATTTTAAGATTCAAACGTTTTCTGCTATCTTCCTCCATTCAGATGCAGCCACCAAAAGGGGAACATGGGCAAGATTCCAACAATGGCCGCCTGTCATGGGTGCTCCATTCTTGCATAAACAAAGATTCTTGCATCCATTGAAGAATCGATATTAAGCTATCCACAAATGTTCCTGCAGAAATACGAGAGTATTTGGACATTTAAATTCGAAATTCTGCTTGAATAATCTTCAGGTTGAAGTAAGATATTTGGAGATTTAGAATAAGCTTTTAATTTGGTACAATACAAATTAAGAAATTTTTATTGCACCTAATACATTTTTTCAATTAGAAGATGAACTTTGCGTAACACGATTTTGACGTGCGCGCAATGTACTAATGATTTAACAAAAATTTTTAATAATAATCAAGTATTTTTAAATTAAACATGATCATTAATTATATAGTGAAATACGATAATTTTTATACATTTAGAATCCCTCTGAAAGTATAGAAAATTGTTTGGCAGTACAAGGATTATTAATGTTTGGCAGCATTATGGATTGTTTATCTTACCTTAAAAAAAAATCTGATCTATGTATTGGTTGCAATGTCCCTTCAGTGAAAATCATTGGACCTTACAAAATAGGAAAAGATATTTTAAGATTCGAAAAATGTTTCCTGCTATCTTTCTCCATTCAGAGGCAACCACAGAAAGGGAATATGGGCAAGATTCCAACAATGACCAACTGTCATGGGGCTTCATTCTGCATAAACAAAGATTCTTACATCTATTGAACAATCGATAGTGAGCTTTTCCCAAATGTGCCTGCTGAAATAAGAGAATATTTGGATAGTTAAATTCGAATTTATGCTTGAATAATCTTCATGCTGAATTACCTTCTTAATTTGTATTGTACCTAATACATTTTTTTTTTTTACAAAGTGAACTTTGTGGAATATAATTTTACCGTGCTTCCAATGTATTAATAATTTAACAAAACTTTGTAATAATGTAGTATTTTAAAGTAAATATGATCACTAGTGAAATAGAATAATTTATTATATTAATTCTCCTGCACTTTAAAATGTTTGGCTGCATCAAAGATTGTTTATCTTACCTTAAAAGAAAATCCGATCCACGCATTGGTTGAAATGTCCCTTCAGCGAAAATCATTGGACCTTACAAAACAGGAAAAGATATTTTAAGATTCTAAATGCTTCCTGCTATCTTCCTCCATTCAGATGCAGCCACCAAAAAAAGAACATGAGCAAGATTCCAACAATGACCAACTGTCATGGTGCTCCATTCTTGCATAAACAAAGATTCTTGTATCCATTCAAGAATCGATACTACGTTTTCCACAAATGTGCCTGCAGAAATAAGAGAATATTTCGAGAGTTAAATTCGAATTTCTGCTTGGATAATCTTCAGTGTGAAGTATGATCTTTTGAGATTTAGAGTAAGCTTTTAATTTGGTGTCCATTAAAAATTCTTAACTTTTTCCCTTACAAAGTGAACTTTGTGGAATGCAATTTTGCCGTGCACGTTATTTATTAATAATTTAACAAAACTTTGCAATAATGTAGTATTTAAAAAAAACATAATCACTAATTATATAGTGAAATACAATAAATGTTTATACATTCAGTTCCTTCTGCACTGGAAAATGTTTGGTAGCATCAAATATAGTTTATCGTACCTTAAAATAATATTTGATTTTCGTATTGGTCGCAAAGTCCCTTCAATGAAAATCGTTGGACCTTGCAAAACAGGAAAAGAGATTTTAAGATTCGAAACGTTTGCTGCTATCTTTCTCCTATTCAGTTGCAGCTACCGAAATGGAACATGAGCAAGATTCCAACTATGACCAACTGTCATAGCGCTCCATTCTTGCATAAACAAAAATTTTTCCATCCATTGAAGAATCGATAGTAAGCTTTCCACAAATGTTCCTGCAGAAATAAGAGAATATTTGGAGAAATTCGATTTTCTACGTGGATAATCTTTAGGGTGAATTATGATCTAATGAGATTTGAAGTAAGCTTTTAATTTAGTGTTCTATTCCAAATGCCACATAAATTATTGAAATTCTTTAGGATTAGAATAGCAGGAATATTACAAAAAAGTTATGAACCGGAATGATGACTATAATTATGTCATTTTCTTTATTAAGTGTTGGAATGCTTCCATAATTAAGAACTTTTGGTACAACAATGAGAACAAAGCTTTTTTTAAACTTCAGTTAATAAGGTTGTAAATTTTGCTGCATTTCAAAAACGTCTATAATTATTTCTGGGAAAAATTGAATTTGTATATATGTGAGATTTATTGAGAACTTAAGGTAAAAAAGATTATTTTTTATTCTTCAAACTATTCTAAGCTCTTGGATTATTTCTTGTAGAAAGTTATTTAAATAAAACTGTAACTAATATTTCGATTGGATGGTAAAAAAGATACACAGGGTTGCGAAAATTTCGATTTTAAATAAAATGTATATAGTTGGTAATAGTACGAATACTATTATATGCTCTGTCAAGACATAGTGGATTGATGGCCAATTGGCTGGCGCTCTGCCGTTGGTACCTCAGGCTTCAGGTTCGTGGCAGTAGGATTGATGTTTGTCAATCGCTCTGAATTCACGTTAAACCGCATCTCTGGTATGTATACTACTGGTCTTGTCCAAAGTGTGCAAAAAATGGTTGTAGGGTGACAAACAAAACTGAGAAGATATATAGTAGGATTGAAAATTTATGAATATTATATTAGTTTTCATTCAAACCTTTTATTTATTTCAGATTCCCACCATATTTGAATTTATAAAGAAAGAGATTTTTGCGTGTATATCTGCACTTTTTTAAAATTATAATAACTTTTTATTATTATCACTTTTCATAAATATAAAACTCAGAGGTCAAACTTGTATTTTTATCATTTTATCTGTTTCCCAGTAAAGAAGGTTAGGGAATTAAATCACCATCAATCAAAATTTATTGGTTTTTGTGATTAAAAATGTTTTTAATATACAAATCGTCAAATAGTACCAATCATTATAAATACATTTTTTGTTTGTTTGAAGTGATATATTTACGAATGGAAAATGATATCCTAAATTTTTTTTTTTGAATTAAAAAGAGATAGCATTAAAGAATTTTGTATATTTTTAGGATATTTAGCTAAAAATGTCTTATTTTCTGTATCCGGAAAACGCACTGACAAATTTTTGTAAATAAATATGACATGAAAAAAAAAATAATTTTCAGGATAATAAATGTTATTAAGAGAATAAAAAGAATGCAAAATTGTTAACAATTATTCTTAGAATAAAAATATAACTATTATTCAAAGAAGAATTTCATAATTTAATATGATGAATTCATTTTGTGAATTCATTATATTCTTTTTTAAAAATAACTAATTAAAATATTAAATAAAAATAATTTTAAATAATACTTATATTCATTTTATAAATAATTACTTTATATTTTGCTTATAAAGAAAAAAAAATACACACAATAATTTTTCAAAATTTTAAATCTATATAAAGTATTGACATATTTTTCAGAATTTGTATCTCCTGATTGTAATATATTCCCTGCTGTTTATGTACAATATGATTTAAACAATTGATAATTCTGTTATTGAATATATTTCGTTACTTCTGTTATTGTTATTATATTCATTAGTCTGTTATTGAATAAATTAGAAACTGAAAAGTCACGTGTTTTTCAAAGGCAATGTCATACATGCAAAACCGTATAAAATGAATCAAACACAGTTATATTTAAATAAATCACTTGAGTTTAAAATAAAAATACTAACAAACAACGACAAAAAACATTTTTATTAATTACTTACAAAGCTTCTGAAATCATTCAGATATAACCATATATGTTTACTAAACTTTTCTTTATGTGTTAAAAATTTCATTCGTAATTTCCTGCACACTTATAATTTAAACAAACTAAAATATTTTCAAAATTATTGAATAAAAATATTATTCTAGTTAAAAAAATACAATTATCTTATTACCATCAACTTGCTTCAATTTTAAAAGTTTAAACAAACGAATTAAATTGAACTGAATATTTCAAACGTGAAATCGGTAAATTTCCTTAACGAGGGAACAATAACAATTCTGGATGTGATTAGTTGAACTTTTGGTAATTTAACTAATTACTCTCTAGTATAAATTAAGTTCCAGACAGAATAATGTTTAATTGGGATAATCAGAAGTGATTAATTGAGGAAAAGGATTAAAAAAAATAATGTAAATATTAAATCAGACTATTTTTCCTGGAATTGTTTACGTCTAGATTTCAGACATAAGCCATTTGTACATTTGAGTCCAGTTTTGTAAGGTTATATGAAATAATTAACAATTATAAATTTGATGAAATTTTTAAAGTTACATTTAATGTTTTGTGTTTATATTTTATTTCTATAAAAATAATCAAATAAAAGTAAAATAACTAAAAGAAATAAACAGAAATGAAAAAATAGTTAGAAATTTATTTACAATTATAATAGATTTACACACTTAATAACAAAGTAAACTGATATTCATCAATGCAATCGTTTGGTGAATTAAATAAGTGACAATCTTCTTCATTTTGAAAATATGTTGATGTTGTAATCTAGAGGCTCGTAGTAGAAGTTATAATTACACTGGTGTGCAACAATGTAAAAATTTAGCAGATAGTCATGAAATTGCAGAAAAGGAGGTCTGGAGATCAGTACAATGAACACGTAAGTCAGTAGAAACGTCATGCGTATGCAAATATCAGGAACGAAACGTCGGAGGCGACGTGAGCGTACGCAAAACGCGTGATGTAGCGAGCAGCTCAACAGTAGAATAAAAGGGAGGACGGAGACGCAATTCAACATATTCGCTGCAAGTGCCAGTGAGTCAGTTCGTGAAATACGGCTAGAAGAAATCACCTCGACGACTTCACACGTGGAAGAAGGATCGGAAAAAGCTGGAGGAGGGGCCTACTGTCACCAGTGTAGCTGCAGAGTTCGGAATCAACAAAAGTGTCGTTTCGCGCACTAGGAAAGCGTTCCAAACCACAGGTACAGCTGTTAGAAAGGTTGGTGGTGGCCGCCCGATTAAGACAACTGCAGGGGATGACGGATATATCGTCCTCAGGCAGTCAGCAAGCGACATTGCTCAATAACTCTGTACAGCAACAGGGCGACAAGTGTCGCGGTTTACTGTGGCCAGACGCCTTCACAAAAGTGGGCCTATTCACCCGCTGTCCTGAACGCTGCCCCCCCGTTGAAAGCTGGCCACCGACACCACCGTTTACAGTGGTGCAGAGACACAAAAACTGGACAACTGAACAATGGAGTCGTGTCCTCTTTAGGGATGAGAGTCGGTTCTGTACCAGAAGCGATTCTCGACGCGTTTTGATTTGGAGAGAAGTCGAGAACCGATTTTATCCCAGTAACCTTAAGGAACGACACAGTTATGGTGGTTCTGGAGTTCTTATCTGGGGAGGCATTTTGCTGAAGGGGCGAACTGAGTTCCACGTGAGGAGGTACTCCTTCCCCATGTGTGTCTGTTCCGGGGCGCCATTGGCCCAGACTTCATTTTTATGGATGACTTAAGTTTTGCACACCAGTGTATATTAAAGACGTCACAGTTGTCACTCTCACCTTCACACAGTTGAATCACTTTCTTTTCAGTGAAATCAAGCAAAAATAAAATAACTAAAAAGAAATGCACAAAAATGAAAAAAAGTACATATTTTGTTAATAATTATAATTGTTTTACATTAAATAATAAAATGAACTAATCTTCATCAAGGGAATCGTTCATTGAATTAGATAAAGTAATAGTATTCCTCATTTTGTGAATATGTTGACATTGTAGATGTCGAGGCTCTTAGTAAAAGTTATAATTAAATTAAAGATCTCTTCATATAGTTGACTGGCGTTCCTTTCAGAGACTCCTTGATGACACGAGGATCAGATATTTTAATCAGCGTGAACAATAAGACATTATTTGGACAATACAGAATTACTCTATGCTGACATGCTACTAAAATCTACGATAACCATTGTTCCAAGCCTTTTCCGAACATTGTGAAACAATTGCAGTTATGATCATCTCTGTGCTATGGATTTGTATTTTATGCACAGTAACAGGCATGTAATACTATGAATAATGACTGAGATAAGTCTTCTAGTGTAAAGACAAATCTTGTTAAATCGCAAAATGTTTCGAAACAAGGAGAACAAATTAAATTGCTTAAGGTGTTAATATAATCCCTTGATCTAAACACTCAATTCAAGGGTAGCGAAAATAACGACACGCAATGCGTTTTTCATTGTTAACTAATCATCATTTGTTGAACTAAGCTTTGTTTTGGTTTGCCCATAGTCAATCCCCATTTTGCTGAATTGTTGTTTAACATCATCTAATCTCTTCTTCACACGAGTTTTCTGTTTAGCAATTCCAGTCTGCCTTTTTTTTTCTTGCAACTAACCTAGTTTTATTGATGGTGAAAAATTATTCGAAGAGTGAATTCATGTATAAAGAGTTGACAATCCAAATCCAAATTCTATCAAAATGCTACAAAATGTATAATTGCGCTCATTATTTTGGGAGTTGCATCAGAATGAAGCAGTTTTGTGATGAACAAGTTTCTGTCAAAGTGTTGCACACTTTTCCACCAGTGATTGTCAGAAGAAATTCATGTTTGACAGAAATTTAAAAAATCACCATGATTAGAAATTGTAGGAAGAAAATTATTTATTTGTTAAAAGACCATATTTGACTCTCGTAAATTTATTGGTTTCTTTAGTAAAAATGAATTTAATCTAGTGAAAAACATTATGGATGATGGATCCAATGTTCTTTCAAATGATCTTGTTGACAAAGAGTAATCTGACGGGAACAATTTAAAATAATAAGGGGAACAGAGAGCTACAGTATTTATTAATTCATAAATAGAAAAAAATCCAAACTTGGACACAGAATTAGACAATTAAATTAGTTTAAGTTTGAAATGAATTAATCTTTATAAATAAAACTTTCATCAATCGAGTGTATCTCCATAAAAATCATAAAAGCCTGAAATACAATTGAATAAAAAGTACAATGACAAAATTCCAAACAAAGTAGAAGAATAAAATTTTAGAGTATCCAATAGTCACAAATATGTTATAAATAACCAGGATTGGAGGTATGGAAGAATATATATAAAATGTTTGAAAATTTTATATTGATATCAAGAGGAATTAATCAAAAGCATTTTACAAAAGTAAATAATTTTTAAATTTTAAGTGAATTTATTACTTATGTTAATGTACTGTTTTAGCTTTTAGAATACTTGCTAATGTTTCGTTTATCTCCACTGTGGGGTTTGCAACAAATATTTAATTATCCTGTATTCAATATAAGTCATGAAAAATTATTTATTTTTTGAAATTATGAAAGTTGATCGTCTGGAAATTGTTATTAGTCGTTCACTTAAAGCTTTCAAACATAAATTTTTGTTATTTATTAAAATTTAAAAATTTATAGCAAAACAATCGTAAATCTTTAGAGCATTTTCAACAACTGCAACCATGAAAATATTGTTTTAATATGAAGATGTGAAGACCTACGCTGTTGGTACCAATTCAACTAGTTTTCTCTGAATTACTTATATTTTTCGATAATTAATTTTAAAATTTTGCAAAGAAAATTAAAAAGATAGGCATTATGGGGATTTAAAAGGATTGTTATGGGGATTTAAAAGGATTTTTAATTTGGTTTGTTGGCTTCCATGTACATACCAACAAGATAATTTATCTGCCAATAAATAAAATAATTTAATTTTTATAAGAATTTTAGATTTAAACAGCTTGTTTTTGCAATATTTGTCAGAGTGGTTGATGATAAAGCATATGGTAATAAACTTGCATCAACGGCACCCAAAATTTTATTTGAATGATGCATTTTGATTTATTAATTAATATCGTTATTCTTTTTTATATTTAAAACATATAATTTTTATTTAATAGTTTCCTCATTTCAGATATCTTGACAACCAACATTATGTATATGATGTCTTTAAAGAATTTCATTAACTTTAATTATCTGTTAATGCCACTTAAAGGAAAATTGTTAATAAAATAGCTATAACATTTCAATGTACTGTATTCTATCTCTACCTCACTTTGTGATCAGTGTGATTGCTTTTGAAGAATATTTATAGGCAATCTTGAAAAAGTTTTCATTTATAGCATTCTGAGTTAGAATGAAAGGTTGATAAAGTGTGATATCCAACTCTGGCAGCCAAAGTTTGATGTCTGCAGTGGAAACTTGCTGCAAAATCCATAGGCCAAAGTACTTTTGTCAATTTTAGTAAGTAGAAGGGAATGAGAAATTATCCATTCTGCCCTCATATGTTTTCTAAAATTGTGGTGGCACATTGTTATTGCAGTACAGAAAACTTGCCTTGAGTATTTCTGAGTAACGCTGAATTTAGTTCATATCTGAGTTCCAGTGGTGGAGGTCCTTGAATCAAATACATGCTTTTTTTAAACCCCAATCACTCTCTGACTGCCTGTTGACTTCTGGCCTTTAGAACCACAGGTTTCAGATTCGAATCCTGGCGATGGCATGGATGTTTTATAGTGGTTCAGAATCCACGTTAAAATATGTAGTACCTGGTCTAATTAGCCTAAAAGTGTGCACAAAATGACCCGTACAGCGACAAACCAAATCAACCCAATATTGACATAGCAAAATAATCATTTTCTACAATACTTACAAAACTCAATCGATTGGAACAGTCATTTTATATTAAAAAAACATTAAAAGAATATTTAAATAATAACCTAGATTTCTTTACAGTGATAATTTGATTTTAATTCTATAAATCCACTTACAACAAGAACATACTATCCAGCAAATGGTTTGAAATTCTAAGTGCACTATTCGTCCAATCCCAATGCTTAAAATTTAGTTTGTCCGAAATTATACCGGTCAAGATTCATCCAATCCAGTCTGTGTCCGGTACACCTAATCGAAATTCCGAACAAACACAGTTACATGTGCCTTGCGCAGCCGGACAAAGGTTAATTCGGAGCGTGACAAATTACAAAACACATTCCGCATATAACGCGGGAAGCAATTATTCTATTTGAGGGAGCAATATTTCTCTCATTGAGTGGCAACAGAACATCCCCTTTACACGGGAGATGTCCGAATTTTCGACAGCGCATTAATTGTGAAGAGGGGCACGGCGGAGTAAAAGCTTGGGCTGAGCAGGACAGCTGAAAAGAATGTTTGACCAAAATTTTAGAAAGTTTCAGAAATTAGATACATTAAATGGTCCATTTTTAAACTTTATTTATGTTACAGAAATTAATTCTAATATAATGTCAACGTATCTGAAAATATGTCCAAATTGTTTTAAAGAATTTACTGATTAATAATTAAACAAATACAAGTGCATCTACAGGTTTTTACATAAAGTTTTTCTTTTTACCATCTCCAAGTTGAATTTTACTGTCAATAGTACTGCCAATGTATTAGTACTTCAATTAGTACTGTCAATATATCTAAAAATATGCCAATTGTTCTAAAGAATTTATTGATTAACGGTTAACCAGGTACAAGTGCATCTATAGATCTTGACATAAAGTTTCTTTTACCATCTCCAAGTTGAATTAGTATGCAATTAGTATTCAACATATCTAAAAATATGCTCAATTGTTCTAAAATTTATTGATTAACGGTTAAACAGGTACAAGTGCATCTACAGGTTTTGAAATACAGGTTTTGTTTTTGTTTTCACTATTTCCTAGTTGAATTATTACTTTAATGTTATTTGGATTTAATGAATGGTTAAATATGAATGTTTGTTCATATAACTTTTTTTTTTTGATGAATCTTGATTAACTGTTTCGACAGCGCATTAATTGTGAAGAGGAGCACGGCTGAGTGAAAGCTTGGGCTGAGCAGGACAGCTGAAAAGAATGTTTGGCCTAAATTTTAGAAAGTTTCAGAAATTAGATGCATTAAATGGTATATTTTTAAACTTTATTTATGTTACAGTGATTAATTCTATTTTAACTGTCAATGTGTCTTATATATTCAGATTGTTTTATATAATTTACTGATTAACGGTTAAACAGGTACAAATGCATCTGCTGTTTTTGAAATTTAGTTGTTTTTTATACCATTTCGATTTAAATTATTACTTGAAGCCTATTGATTTTAATGAATGGTTAAATAGGAATGTTTGTTCATATAACTTTTTTGATGAATCTTGATTAACTTGATTGACACTTTGCAAAGTGCAAAATACAAAGTTGTATGGGTTAATGGAATGCCAAGGGAGTCATCCCTGTACCTTCAGTACATAATTTAATAAATTCAAATGCTTAAGTAGTGATTTTGCCAAAAATAAATAAATAAAATTGAATCTAAAATATAAGAGTAAATGTTTACTAATTGAGGAAGAGAATTTAAATTCTTAATAGTTAATATTTGCAAAGTTCTATGTTGATTTAGTGTTTATGTACTATGATTGAAATTGGGCAGAAACGTATTTTCTTAAACAGGGTCGAAATAAACTAAATTTTTATCAATCTTTTCAATGATTCGACCTTATCAATGGATAATCTGGTAGGAATCTATATGACTCTAGTCAATATTGAATACCATCGGGTCTACAAATTAATAGGCAGACTCATACTTTATTTATTTAGAGAACGAATTTAATTGATTTTGGTTATATATATATATATATATATTTAGCTATCTATCTATCTATCTATATATATAGATAATTATATATCTAGATATATCTTTATATTATCTATCTATATATATAAAGAGAGAGAAAGAAAGAGATAAATATTTTCTGTATATAAGTCGATTCTAATATATTTTTTATATATAAATCAATAGACATTTCTATTAAACATTTTCAATTTAATTAAACATTAAATATTAAAATGCCACAATTCATATTTTTTTTGCTTTTCTATAAATCGCTGTAAATGAAAGTAACAAAGCTTTGATTTTGTACTCAACATTGATACTTTTATGGAACATCTTTTTTTCATGGCATTATTTTTAAGAAAAAATATTAAAAATTAAATAATATCTTATCAAAGATCATTAAATAACTTGAAATAACAATTATTAGGTTTTCTATAGAAATAAAATGATATGTAATAATTTGAGCATTCAATTTAATTTACATTTGATGCTGTTTTAATTTAGTTCTGTTTTTTTTTTTATATTATAGAACGGTAGCTACTATGATCTATTACTAATAATACAATATTTAATATAATATTATATTTAATATATTTTTTATTATTGAAAGAATACAAAAAGTATTGAAAGAAAATGTATGGGAGGAAATGCTCTAAATCAGTAATGACTCAATTATACACATACATTTACAAAGAAAGGACTCTAAACTCTCTAAATATGCTATTTGTTGCTTTTAAAAAGGCAATACACTAATAATTCAATTTTATTCATAAAAACTCCTAAAATAAATAATAATTTTTTACTTCACACATCAAATAATTTGTTTATTTTCATACGACACAGGCTATATGAAAAAAAGTACAATATACGCTCGATTTCAAGACATATACTACATTGTTGTTAATTTTTGCAACAAAAATACTAAAGAATGGTTTTATTACCTGTTGGAAACAGCTACTGAAGAGGAAAATAAATAAATAAAAGCAGGTTGATATTTTCAGCATGACATGACTGAAAAGAAAAGGATATGACATGACAGAAAACAGATTTTTTTCATATTCATGAAAAAGTTTTGTTATGCTTAATTCATGGATTCAAAATTTTTTTATTTCCTGATGACATAAAAAGATAAATTGATATGACTTATTACGGAAAAAAAAAAAATGTGGCATTAAATTGTTTATATTCCTAAATTTATCATAAATCAACAATGAAATAACGCCTTAGAACATTGATGAAAAATTTTGGTAATGCGCAAACAGACTTTTCTTTAAATTTCACTATTTTAGTATCAATAATTACTCTTCAATATTGTAGAATATGAATTTTTAACAAAAAAGTGGTTAATAAATTTTGTTTAATGTTTCTTATTGATAAATAATAATATATTATAGAAATATATACCATGATTTATCATTTTTAAAAATGTGTTCTATTTCATATCTGTAATATTGTTTCGATTTCATGAAGTTGAACTGCCAAGTCAAATTCATCAATATTTCTATGGGACACTAAGACAGGCAATATAATATATATATATATATATATATATATATATTTCATTCATATATTAATTCACTTGTATGCATTAATAACATGTTGAATTTTAAAAAAATTACATCATAATTTAAAACTTGTTTAATTTTAATTATTTATAACCCTTTTAAACATTCACGCACATTTAAAAGATTGAAATGATAGCATGGAACCAACATGGAGGAAACTATTGCTCTGGCTTAGACGGAATATCTTGGTTTTGTCAGTTCTTTTTCCTTTATCCTGATACCCGTGGAATATATGCAAATATTTTTGGAAGTAAATACATTTCTTTAAATTATCGATGGCATGGAATATTATAAATATCAAAATTCGACAGCATTGTAATTCAGTTAATTATAAAAAAAAATTAATTCCAGGTTAGCTTTTATTAAACTATTTTATAATTATTTGCTTTAAAAGTCTCAAGTTAAAATTTGTTGGATGTTTTTCAAAATAAATTTTTAAATGATCATAGCATGCAAACATAAAATTTTAAAGTAAAATAAAAAAAAATAAAATCTATTATTTTTAGAATTTTTTTTATTAAAATGAATCTCCAATTTAATCAGTTATAGAATTAATATGGCTAGAAAAATTATCAATACTTCTTGTTTCCTTTTTAGTCTGGCATAAAAAATACCGATAGTGGTAACCTGGAGGCTAGGAGGAAGGTTACAATTTACCTTCTTTTTGGAACCTTCATCCTCCTTTTCAACTATCTGCGCATCTAAGTCTGATGTACGTTCAATAACTTTTGGTTTTTCTCTGTTGACAGGTTTTTAATTGAGCTCTCAAAGACTCAAATGCTAATCATGAGACAGTTCCATGCTATTTATAAGTTCATTATTATACATCTTGGGGGTTATTTTTCACCCTCTTTTTTGGAATCATCATTCAAAAATTTGGGGGAAATAATTGCATGTAGGTCAATGCGATTAATTTTTTAAAAAATTCTTTGACTTTATTACATATATTCGGTGAAGAGGGATGGGGAAATGTAAGATACAATTTCTAGAATGGTTATTTTAAATGTCAGTTACTTTAACAGATAAATAACTTATTTGACTCTTCATTATACCATAATAAGGTTGAAAAGTTAATATTTTAAATCGAGAGGTGTGTTTTAAAACTATTATTGACGGATAAAAAGGCCTTTAGAATATTTTATTGAGTTTAATTTCCATATATTATTAAGACCAAAGTCGCTCGTAGTAGTGTTTTCGAATTAAGGCTATGTAATCAAAAGCTCGACAAATGAAGCCAGACTGAAAGTTTTGCACGATGGATCTGTAAGTAGGAAAATCCCTCTGTTGATTATAGGAGGAACCATAGAGTATCCAAACCTCCAGATGAAAAACATATGGAAGTCCATTTTGAATTGAGGTAGGAAGTCTTCCCCCCGAAAAAAGGAGACACTTTTAAAACTCTCGCCTTTATCATTTAATCTTCAAAAGAGTGTCACCTTTGAATAAGTATTGAAAGGGATGTAATTTATGACGCAATGTGGGTAATTAACAAAATTAATTAATTCTGCAAATTCATTGTTAAATGGAAATTTTTTATTATTATTTTTTTCTCCTTGTATTAATAGAATACCCTTCAAAAATATTTATATTATTCTTATCATTGGCATCAAGAACATTTTTTGATACACACTGTCAAAACATTTCAAAACCAGTTAGAAATCACCAAATATCATAAATTAAAAATGCCCTTTTAAAATAATTCCATTTATACCTAATACATGCCGAATAAAAAATTAAATTTATAATATAAAAAAAAAACATACTTATGCCCAATATTTGTTTCAGTCATTCTTAAGAAATGCATTCTTTTCTTTTTTAAATAGATGGATCAAGGGATAAACAATTACAATGCGAGACACATCTCCTTACGTGTGCTTAAAAAGCTTTCTGCTCAGCTTTTACTATTCCGATGCCTGGTGTCTCCTCTCTTCCGGTAATCCGATACTAAGAGGGCTTGTTCAGCAACTTTGCAAAGCGGAGGACGCGACCGCTCTCTTAATTGTTCGTCCATTGTGAGTCGCGATTTAATCGCCGTCCGTTTGAAGCCCGAGTGTGTGTTCCGTCGTGTCTTCCAATAACTAAAGACTAATGGATTAGTTGAATAGGGAGGGGGGGGGATGCAAATTGACTCCGAGAGAGGATTTAAATGCATGAGTACACAGTGTGAGGGCCGGCTCGTTATTTGTAGTGCAATGGTCTTTGATTGCAATGAATGAACCATTTCATTCAAATTTTTTTATGGAATGCAATACAATTCCATTGCTGATAATGCAATTCTAATAAATTGTTGATAATGTCATGAATTGCAATTCTTTTGTCAATAAGACATATTTTATATATTGCCAATAAAGTCACTTGATAAACGGATACTTATTTATTGGAATGCAATGTAATTCCACTTCTGATATTGCAATTCTAATAAACTAACTTTGCAATTCAGTTAATTAACAAAAATTAATTAACTTGGTTTAATCATTGCTAAATGGAAATTTTTATTGTGATCATTATTTTTGTTTTTGAATAAAAATATTTATATTAAAAATAATATGATATTAAATAATATATATAAAAATAAATCATTATATATAATTTATTAATAAAATAAAATAAAAAAATATTTTTACTATTGATAGCATTGGCATCAACACCAATGTTTGTTACAGATTGCCAAAACCCAACACATCAAACTAGTTAGAAAACTGCAAATTACATAAATTAGAAAATACAACTTAAAAAATTTCGTTTATACTTAACATATCTCAAATAAAAATTTTAGAATACACGAAAAAAAAGCATACCTTATATTTCTATAATTCATTCTTACGAAATCCATTCATGACAATTTTTTAAATAGAAGGATCAAAGGATAAACGATTACAACGCCAGACATATGTCCTTACGTGTAGTTAAAATGCTTTCTGCTCAGCTTTTACTGTTCCAATGCCTGGTGTTTCACTTGTTACCAGTAATCCGATACGAAGAGGGCTTGTTCAGCAACTTTGCAAAGAGGATGACGCGACCGCTCTCTTAATTGCACGTTCATTGTGAGTCGCAATTTAATCGCCGTCCGTTTGAAGCCCGAGTGTGTGTTCCGTCGTGTCTTCCAATAACGAAAGACTAATGGATTAGTTCAATACGGAGGGGGGGGGGCGGAAGCAAATTGATTCCGAGAGCAGGATTTAAATGCATGAGTAGGCAGTTTGATGGCCGGCTCGTTATTTGTAGTGCAATACCAGTTAGAAGTCTCCAAATAACAAAATTAGAAAATGCCTCTAAAAAGTATTCCATTTATATCTAACGCATCATATATAAAAAATCACATTTAGAATATACAAAAAGATATATTCTTACCTTATATTTCTATATCATTAATTCTTACGCAATGCATACATGATATTTTTTAAATTGATCTATCAAGGGATAAACAATTACAATGCGAGACTTATCTCCTTACGTGTGCTTAAAAAGCTTTCTGCTCAGCTTTTACTGTTCCGATGATGCCCGGTGTTTCGTCTGCTTCCGGTAATCCGATACGAAGAGGGCTTGCTCCGATTGCTCAGCAACTTTGCAACCGCTCTCTTGCGACCGCTCTCTTAATTGCTCGTCCATTGTGAGTCGCGATTTAATCGCCGTCCGTTTGAAGCCGAGTGTGTGTTCCGTCGTGTCTTCCAATAACTAAAGACTAATGGATTAGTTCAATGCGGTGGGAGGGGGAAAGGGGCGGAATGAAATTGATTCCGAGAGCAGGATTTAAATGCATGAGTAGGCAGTTTGATGGCCGGGTCGTTATTTGTGGTGGAATAGTCTTCGATTGCAATGAATAAACCGTTTCATTTCAATTTTTTAATGGAATGCAATGTAATTTACATTGCGGATAATAAAATTCTAATAAATTGCTGATAATATAATGGATTGCTATCCTTTTGCCATTAAGACAATTTTTATGTATTGCCAATAGATCCATTTTGATAAATTGATGAGATTTCAATGTAATTATGTTGCTGGTAATGCAATTCTAATAAATTGCTGCTAATGAAATGGGTTGCAATTCTTTTTGCCAATAAAGCAATTTTAGAAGCCACAATTTAAAATGGACTTTCCTGATCTGAAGGTTTGGAAACTATTCGGTTTTTTTAATTGGATTATAGGATACTCCTATATTTGAATACTATTTGGATTCTTTGATTGATTATAGAAATATCCTATATTTGCAAACTTTTTGGATTCTTTGATTGATTATAGAAGTATCCTATTTAGGGAATCTCATGATGCAATGTAAGCAACTACAAAATTAGGATGTTAATTCATTATTAAATGGAAATTTTATATTATTATTATTATTGCTTTTATAATAACGGAATATCTTCAAAAATATTTATAATATTCCTAGCCTTGGCATCAAGAACAAAATTGACAAAACCCAACACATCAAATTCAGTTAGAAATCTCCAAATAACAAAATTAGAAAATGCCTCTAAAAAGTATTCCATTTATAACTAACACATCATATATAAAAATCACATTTAGAATATACAAAAGATATATTCAAACCTTATATTTCTATATCATTCATTGCAATGTCTACATGACATTTTTTTAAATTGACTTATCAAGGTATAAACAATTGCAATGCGAGACTTATCTCCTTACGTGTGCTTAAAAGCTTTCTGCTCAGCTTTTACTGTTCCCGTGCCCGGTGTTTCGTCTGCTTCCGGTAATCGGATACGAAGAGAGGGCTTGCCCGATTGCTCAGCAACTTTGCAAACTCCGCTCTCAATTGCTGCTCGTCCATTGTGAGTCACATATTAATCGCCTTCCGTTTGAAGCCCGAGTGTGTGTTCCGTCGTGTCTTCCAATAACTAAATACTAATGGATTAGTTCAATACGGAGTGGGGAGCGGAAGCAGATAGATTCCGAGAGCAGGGGAGTTTAATTGCATGAGTAGGCAGTGTGATGGCCAGCTAGTTATTTGTATTGCAATAGTCTTTGATTGCATTGAATGAAAACATTTCGTTTAAATTTCTTTTATGGAATACACTGTAATTTCCATTTGCTGATAGCTGATAATGCAATTCTAATAAATTGCGATAATGCCATGGATTGCAATTATTTTGGCAATAAAAAAATTTTTATGTATTGCCAATAAATCCATTTTTATAAATTGATGTTCAATGTAATTATGTTGCTGATAATGTGATTCTAATAAATTGCTGATAATGAAATGAATTGCAATTATTTTGCCAATAAAGTAATTTTTAACGCCACAATTTAAAATGGACTTTCCTATGTTTCTCATTTAAAGGTTTGGATACTTTTTATTTTTTGAATGATTACAGAATATTCTATATTTGTATACTATTTGGATTCTTTAATTGATTATAGAAATATCCTACAGAAGTATCCTATATTTGCATACTTTTGATTGATTATAGAAATATCCTATATTTTCAGACTTTAATTGATTATAGAAGTATCCTATTTAGGAACTTATGATGCAATGTATTCAACTAAAAACAATTAAATGGTTTATTCATTGTTAAATTGAAATTTTTTTTTATAAATATTATTATTATTGCTTTTGTAATAACTGAATATCCTTCCAAAAATATTTTTAATATTCCTAGCCTTGGCATCAAGAACAACATTGTGAAAACCCAACACATCAAAATTAGTTAGAAATCTTCAAATAACATAAATTAGAAAATGCCTCTTAAAAAAATTCCATTTATACCTAACATATTCATAAATAAAAAATAAAATTTAGAATATAAAAAAATATAAGTATACCTTACATTTTTACAATTCATTCTTATGAAATGCATTGACAATTTTTAAAATGAAAATATCAAGGGATAAGCAAGTACACAATGCATGCGATACTTATCTCCTTAATTTGTGCTTAAAAAAGCTTTTTCGCAGCTTTTACTGTTCCGATGCCTGGCGTTTCGCTCGCTTCCGGAAAAAAAACCCGATACGAAAGCGGCTTGTTCAGCAACTTTGCAAAGCGGATGACGCGACCGCTCTCTTAATTGCTCGTCCATTGTGAGTCGCAATTTAATCGCCGTCCGTTTGAAGCCCGAGTGTGTTCCGTGTGTCTTCCAATAACTAAAGACTAGTGGATTAGTTCAATACGGTAGGAGGGGGGCGCAAAGCAAAAACCAAATTGATTCCGAGAGCGTAGGATTTAAATGCATGAGTAGGCAGTTTGATGGCCGGCTCGTTATTTGCAGTGCAATAGTCTTCGGATTGCAATGAATGAACCATTTCATTCCAATTTCTTTTATGCAATGCAATGTAATTCCATTGCTGATAATGCCCCTGGATTGCAAATCTTTTGCCAATAAGGCATTTTTTATATTGCCAATAAAGCAATTTGATAAACGTATACTATTTCATTGAAATGCAATTGCTAATAATGCGAATTCTTATTAATTGGTGATGACGCAATTTATAAAAATGCTGTTCATGCAATGCGATGGATTGCAATTCTTTTGGCAATAGAGAAATTTTTACATATTGCCAATAAAGCCATTTGAAAACTGATGTTATTTCAAAAAATTCAAAGCAATTCTATTGCTGATATTGGAATTGTAATAAATTGCTGATACTGCCATGGATTGCTTCTTTCCAAATAAGACAATTTATATGTGTTGTCAATAAAGCCATTCGATAAATGGATGATAATTCAATGATTGCAATGCAATTCCATTGCTAATAATGAGATTCAATAAATTGCTGGTAATACCATGAATTGCAATTCTTTTTGACAGTAATGCAATTTTTATTTATTGCTTGTCAATTAAGCCACTTTGATAAATGAATGATTTTTCAATGAAATGCAATGGAATACCACTGCTGATAATGCAATTCTAATAAATTGTGATAATTCCATGGATTGCAATTGTTTTTGCCAATAAGGCAATTTTTACATATTGCATGTAAATCCATTTGATAAATGGATACTTATTTATTGAAATACAATGAAATTCCATTGCTGATATTGAAATTTAATAAATTGCTGATAATGCCATGGATTACAATTCTTGTATGTAGCTAACACGGTGCAATGGAGTTAATTAACAAAATTAATTAATGAGTTAACCAATTTAATTAACAAAATTAATTAACTCGGTTAATTCATTGTTAAATGGAAATTTTTTTTATTGGTATCATTATTTTGTTTTTGAATAAAAAATATTTATATTAAAAATAATGTATTAAATAATATATATAAATATAAAATATTTACATATAATTTATTAATGAAATAATATAAAAATAAATTAATATAAATAATTGTAAAAAAAAAATTCTGATAATGCCATGGATTGCAATTCCTTTTGCCAATAAGGCAATTGTTTTAGATGGCGAATAAACAATTTTTATGTATTGTAAATAAAGCCATTTGGTAAACGGATGCTATTTCAATCAAATGCAATGCAATTCTATTGCTGATAATATAATTCTAATAAATTGCTGAAAATCCAATTCTAATAAATTGCTGATAATGCCATGGATTGCTATTATTTAGCCAATAAAAAAATAATTTTTATATATTGCCAATAAAGTCGTTTGATAAACGAATGTTTATTCAATGAAATGAAATGCAATTCTATTGCTGGTAATGCGATTCTAATATATCGTTGCTATTGCCATGCATCGCAATTCTTTTGCCATAGTAATTTTTATATATTGCCAATAAAGTCATTTGATAAATCAATGCTATTTCAATGTAATTATGTTGCTGATAATTCGATTCTAATAAATTGCTGATAATGAAATTGATTGCAATTCTTTTGCCAATAAACCAATTTAAAATGGACTTTCCCATGATTCGCATCTGAAGGTTTGAATAATCTTTGATTTTTCGATTGATTATTAGATAATCCTATATTTTCATACTTATTTTCTTGATTATAGAAATATCCTCTAGTAGTATGCTATATTTGCGTACTTTTTTTATTCTTTGATTGATTATAAAAGTATCCTACATAGGGAACTTATGATGGAAGGCAGGCAACTAACAAAATTAAGTGGTTAATTTATTGCTAAACGGAAATTTTTATTATCTTTGTTTTCACATTTATTGAATACCCTTCAAAAACATCATTTATATTATTTTTAGCATTGGCATCAAGAACAATTTTTGGTACACATTGTCAAAACCCAGCACTTCAAATCCAGTTAGAAATCTCCAAAGAGCATAAATTGGAAAAGGTCTGTTAAAAGAATTCCATTTATACCTAACACATCATAAATAAAAAATGAAATTTAGAACATACAAAAAAAAAAGCATACCTCATATTTCTATAATTCATTCTTACAAAATGCATTTTTTTTAAACCGAAAGATCAAGGGATTAGCAATTACTGCACAATGCATGCGAGACTTATCTTCTTAGTGTGCTTAAAAAGCTTTCTGCTCAGCTTTTACTGCTCCGATGCCTGGCGTCTCGCTTGCTTGCGGTAATCCGATACGAGAAGGGCTTGTTCAGCAACTTTGCAAAGCGGATGACTCGACCGCTCTCTTAATTGTTCGTCCAATGTGAGTCGCAATTTAATCGCCGTCCGTTTGAAGCCCGAAGTGTGTGTTCCGTCGTGTCTTCCAATAACCAAAGACTAATGGATTAGTTCAATACGGAAGGGGGAAGTAAATTGATTCCGAGAGCAGGATTTAAATGCATGAGTAGGTAGTGTGATGACTGGCTCGTTATTTGTATAGCAATAGTCTTTGGATTGCAATGAATGAACCATTTTTAGTTCAATTTATTTCAAGAATGCAATGTAATTCCATTGTTGATCATGCCATGGATTGCAATCTTTTTGCCAATAAGGCAATTTTTATATATTGGCAATAAAGCCATTTGATAAACGAATGCTATTTCAATGAAATACGATGTAATTATATTACTGATAATGCAATTGTAATAAATTGCTGATAATGTAATATTAATAAATTGCTGATGATGCAATTCAAATAAATTGCTGTTAATGCAATTCTAATAAATTGCTGATAATGTAATATTAATAAATTGCTGATGATGCAATTCAAATAAATTGCGGTTAATACAATTCTAATAAATTGCTGATAATTCAATTGCAATGCAATGGATTGCAATTCCTATAAAACAATTTGATAAACGGATGCCTATTCAATGAAATTTAATGTAATTATATTGCTGATATATTGATTCTAATAAATTGCTGATAATGCGATGAATTGCAATTGCTTTGGCAATAAAACAATTTTTGCGAATTGCCAAATAAAACCATTATAAACTGATGCTATTTCAATGAAATGCAATGCAATTCCATTGCTGATATTGCAGTTCTAATAAATTGCTGATAATGCCATGGATTGCAATTATTTTATTAATAAGGTAATTTTTATATGTTGCCAATAAAGCCGATTGATAAGCAGATACACTCATGTCCATAAATTAAGGATAATGAAGTTCAATAAAAAAGAGACAGAAGCAAAAACAAATTTGACTTATTTGTAAAGTCTATTTATTAAACAAAGGTAAAGAGCAAAAAAGATGCTATACATTTGTCATAATTAATAAAAAGTTACGATTTTTACTCCCTGGAGCAAATTTCAAAAAAGAACCTATTTACAAAAAACAGTATAACATGGTTAGTATGATGGTTAATATGGAGTATGTCTCCCGGACGATGCAATACAGGCCTTACAACGCCTAGGCATGCTGAGTATCAAATTATCAATCTGATCTTGGAATATTACACCACTCATCAAGCAATGCCCTCAAAGTTCCGGTTGACAGGTGGGAGGGGGTTGACGGGCTGCAATTCGTCGGCCAAGCATATCCCCCACATGCTCTATTGGATTCAAGTCCGGTGAATATGCTGGCCAATCCATACGAGTGATATCCTCCAATTGAAGGCATTCGTCTACAATGTTTGCACGGTGAGGACGGGCGTTGTCATCCATAAACAGAAATTCAGCACCCATGGCGCCCCCGAAACAAACGTACATGTTGTTCCAGAATGGCATCCGATAAATGTGGCCTGTCATCGTTACACTCTGAACATGCAGTTCAATTCTGAAACAAGAATAATTCCTCCCCCAAACGAGCCATCCTGCACCACCGTAACGGTGTCGTTCAATGGTGTTCTCTTGGTGGTAACGGGTACCTGGCGCTCTCCATATGAAAGTCCGGCGAGAATCAGACTGCAAACTAAACCTGGACTAGTTGGAAAACATCACACAAGACCACTGTTGCGGTGTCCACAATGCATGCTCTCTACTCCAGGTTAATCGCAGGCGATAGTGAGTTGCGGTAAGTGGAACACATCTGACAGGTCTACGAGCATATAGACCAATGTGCCCTAAGCGTCTGTACACGGTCTAATTAATGAAGAGAGCTGACGAGACAGGTCTGATGCTGTGCTCCATCTTTTTTTGGCAGTAACTGCTAAATACCGATCCTCATTCGGCGTTGTAATTCGGGGGCGACCTGTGCTGTAACATCTACTTACATTACCATCATCTTGGAATCGTTTCCAAAGCCTGGAGATGACACTCTGGGCGATTCCAAGTTCCTCGGATACTTCCAGCTGGGTACGTCTACATTCCAGTCGTCCGATAATTCTACCATGTAAAATATCCTCCAAATGCTTCCTCTGTGCCATAACTATGCGGTTATTGCACTGAAAGGATTTTAAAGCCTTGTGAACAATTTTACTTCTTTGCCACCATTCCTTATATAACCCCTCTCTTACACTCTCGTCATTGTGACGCATTATCCGCGCCATCTTTTGGTTTCCTGTAATTTGCATATTCTTCTTCAAGATGTGTGTGATAATTCTACTGGAGAAATTTTTTATTTTAGAGTTCAATTTCTGTGTGATTCTGAATTATCCATAATTTATGGACATGAGTGTATATTGCCAATTATGTAGTATGATATATTGCTTTGTAATAGAATGAAATGTAATTGTATTGCCAATAGCACAATTATGATAGAATACTGATAATGCGATGAGTTACATAAAATCAAGATTGGTTCTTCATTATCTAGTGTTTTAATATGCAAGATTAAAGATTCATGTTTATTTTTTTAAATTGCATATACCTTATCTTTGATATACAATTATTTTATGTTTCTGATAGAATAAGGATCTCAAAATTTTCTGTTACTAATTTGCAGAATAAGCTCATTTTCTTTATTTTCTACTACCAAATATTAAAAACCTAGCAGAAAGGAAGAAAAGAATTTTATATATTTAGAACTTTAATAGCTATTTTGACTGAAATGGATTATGCTTTTCAAACTAAGTCAATTTGAAAAATACCAAAAAAAAAAAAAAAAAAAAAAAAAAAAAAAAAAAAAAAAAAAAAAACTTAACTTTTCAATTGAAAAACGGAAACAAAATTTTGTAAATCTAAAATTATGCTAGGGATCAAATTTATTTCAAATCGATATCAAGGTATTAAAAATAATGCTTCATGGTATTTCTGCTCGTCAGCTGTCCAATTATAAAAAAAAAAGTATATTTGAAAGCAAAGCCTGACGTTTTGAAGCAAACTTTTGAAAGGCAGTGAAAAAGGTGGGTAATATACTTATCGCAGATATACATAAACCTCTAAGAAATTAAGTAAACTACAAAATTCCGAGGAAAAAAAAAAAGCAATTTTGGCATCAAAAGGTATATGATTAAAGATAGGTGAAAGATAACTAAGACAGGTGTCGAAGCAAAAAAATAATTTGCGTGAAAATTTTCATGTAAAAAATAATTATTAATTTTGAAAATTAAAATTTCAAAAGAAATTAATGTTTTTTAAAGGCGGATACTGGGACCTAAGCCTTTCGCCACTAGAAAGATAGCAATGTAGCACATTCAGCCAACACTGGGGAGATGCTCTCTGCTCATAAATTGTATCACTGCAATTTTGACAGAACACTCCGAAGGGTGGTGGCGTCAACGGAAGGACATCGTGGTTTACAGATTTTTATCAATTTTTAAAACAAATTGATGTTTTTTAAATGGTGGATACTTTGAGGTAAGTCAACTTGAAAGATAGGTGTGTAGTACAATCAGGATTATTGAAGCGCACCACGAGGGGATGCTACACTGCATCTAAATTTTACATTGCAATTTTGAAAACACTCCGAAGGGTGGTGGCGTCAACGGAAGGACATCGTGGTTTACAGATTTTTATCAATTTTAAAAAAACAAATTGATGTTTTTTAAATGGTGGATACTTTGATGTAAGTCAACTGGAAAGATAGGTGTGTAGTACAATCAGGATTATTGAAGCGCACCACGAGGGGATGCCACACTGCATCTAAATTTTACATTGCAATTTTGAAAAAACACTGCGAAGGGTGGGGGCGTCAACGGAAGGACATCGTGGTTTTACAGATTTTTTATCAATTTTTAAAACAAATTGATGTTTTTAAATGGTGGATACTTTTATGTAAGTCAACTGGAAAGATAGGTATGTAGTACAATCAGGATTATTGAAGCGCACCACGAGGCGATGCCACACTGCATCTAAATTCTACATTGCAATTTTGAAAAAACACTCAGAAGGGTTTGTGGACTGATGATCAAGTGAATAGCTCTCCGACCGTTGAAATCACAAGATTAAGGCTAGAATTTTGGCATAAACTATGGATGTTTGTTAGTGATTCGAATCACATTTGAACTGTATTCTTAGGTCTAATTAGCCTTAGTGTGTGCAAAAAAATCAGGTTTTGCACACTAAGGCTAATTAGACCTAAGGTAACCTACCTAATTCGGTTTTGTTTGATCTTAGGGAGACAAACAAAACCGAAGGCTGACCCCTACTTTAACGGAAATGCATCGTGGCTTACACATTTGTCGTGTCTATCACTGGAATAGACACTGAAGCCTTCGGATAAGCTTCACTTATCGAGTTTCGAACTAATCACCATTGATTTAGAAAACCCAATGCTCTCTCGATCCGGGTCTTTTTTCAAAGGAAATTAGTTTAATGGGAATTCGAGTGCTCACATGAGAAAAACATTAAAATGAATAATATTTAAAAATTTATAAATAATTCCGTTACAAAGAATCAGTTAATCTTCTGAATAGAACAAGCATTTTCCTTCTTAATACCTGAAATGTTTCAGTATTTAAGAGTGCTAATTTGTTGTATCTGATGCTATACCTTTAAGCCCACTTAGACTACAACAATATTATTTTATAATTTACTAAAGATGATTTTTTACTGGTAATCTGTTATAAATGGGCAGATTATTAATACAAAAAAGGACGAAAAAGTTCCCCCATGTATTTAGGTTGAAGCTGGGAATCTGTGCTGTCTACTGTAGTAAACTCTCAATTTCTCCTAGCCTGAGGGAATATAAAACAGCATATGAGATATGTTTTGATACGAGACCAACTATGCCTTATGTTAGCATTTTCAGGAAGAAAGCAATTGATTTGAACAAGCGACTGAAAGAAAAATTTCATCCTAGATCACATGAACATATTTTCGTTAGCTGTTCCACTGAAACAAAAGTATAATGACTATGGAATAAAAATTTCAAGAAAAATAATTACCTGCCTATATGTTGAATTATGAATTGATGAATTAAAAACAATCCTCTCTCTGACGAGATAGAATATGTCAATCCCCTTGAAACTCTGAATAAGAATGGAGATTTAAAGTGGTACCAAAACAGGAAACACCGTCATTTGAAGATGATCTTATTTCTGACACTAAAGCGCTGGCTGATGATTACTCCACATTTGTGGGAGAAACTAATCGCTTGAGAAAATTATAAACTAACAAGCTGGAGAGACAAGGAAGCAATATAAAACAATACGTTCAGAAACTGATGCAATGATGGGGTTTAAGGAGGTTTGCAAATATAAATAGCAAAATGATATATTTTCTTAGTATAATGCACTTACTAAAAAGAAAATCCACGGAAAAGAGTACTTATACAAAGAAAAGTAGGTAATAAAGGCTAAATATAAAAAAAACCTGAAATATTGACAAATTTAAAATTCGACTAAAAGCAAAAGGGAATTCGTAAATTCCTGAAATAATTTTGAAATTTTTTTTTTCATCAATTGCAAAAATTAAGTTCAATAAAAATGACTATTGACTACGGAATGAATAATAGATTTACAGCTTTTATGTTATATTTTATAATGGCTTACATTAATATTGTAGCAATTTTTCTCACAGGAAGAATTTTGGCGTTTCATTCAAAGGAAAGATGAATGTATATTCTTTGACAACTACATAATAATAACTCATCACTCAAATTTGACACCAGACAAGCAGCGTTGTGGATAGTTATATTATATGCCATTAGTGTTTTGTACTAATGAGAACAACATGTCACTCAAATCTGATAGCAGATACTCAGTGTCATGTATAATGAGACTCATGAAATTAGCGAGTGTCTGTTTATTTGTTATTTATAATATTCTTAATTTCATTTCTTTGTATAATAAGCCAGAGTTCTGTATTTCTATGTATATATTGCTTGTAAATAAAAAATTAAAGTGTTCTCATGAACCTGAAAGTGGCTCTCTTCTTGAAATCCTTGAAATCGAAATTAATAGATCTAGTATAGGTCGCGACATTAACATATATGGAGTTGCCTGAACGTTTTCTAGGCACATCTGATGAGAAAGTTGGTCTCTTAAGGTTATTATATGGAATAAAATAACCAGGAAAGCATTAGTATAAAAAACTAGGTGAGAAATTAAGATCTTTGGAATTCAAAATGCTAAATTCAGACAAATGTATTTAATATTCAAAAACTTCCTGAAGCTATCATTATCGTATGCATGGATGTTTTGATTGTTCTAATGAAGACCAAAGAGGAATATAAAATATCAGGGACAATTAATCCAATTCATTTAAAAATGAAAGGCATGGAAAATGTGTGCTACTGTTTAAAAATAAGTTTTTATATGACTACTGTTTATATAAGTTTTTAATATGTGCTACTGTTAATAGTATCAAAATGTCTCAAAAAATATAATGCAGATATTTATTTTACATAAATTTAAAATGCAAGATTCAACACCTGCATCAAATTTCATGAATAATGGCATCAAATTAACTAAAGAAATGTGTCCTAAGAATGATAAAGAAAAATCTGAAATGAAAAATATTCCATATCGTTAATTAATTGGTTCTTTATGGTATGTCTCTCTTGTTACTATACATGAAGTAAGGTATGCTGTAAATTGTCTAAGTCAATTTAACAACAATCCTGAAAATTCAATAAAAAAAGTTTTTAGATACTTAAAATGTACCCAGGATCAAGGATTAACATGCAAAAGTATGCGAATCATTATTTGTATTTGTTGGTTTTGACTGGGCTTCTGACATCAATGATGGAAAATAATACACCGGGTATATTTCCAAATTTGTTGGCGATCTATTGCTTAGAAATCCCTCAAACAACCAACAGTTACAACGAATTTTTTTTTCTCTCTTTATTTTGTCTATTTCTGATTTCCTCTTCAATTATTTTTTGTTACCTTTTATTTTTTCTCTTTTAAATTTTTATTCCTTATATAAAAATTATTAATATAAAATTATATATATATTTAAAAGATAGAGGTTGTTATGTAACCAAGGCTATCCCTCAATTGGTGTCAAAAGTTCTACACAACACCACATTTTGGTGTATTTTAAAAATATTTTTGGAAACAGCCAAACCCTACTGATTATCTAAGAATCATTTTTTATTCGTATTATATTTTCATATTTTATTTTTTTCTATCTGATTTCTTCTTAAGAGCAATTGCATAAATTTAGATAAAGCAACTAACGCGAACAGAAATCTCAAAGTCAATGCAAGTTAAGTAATTAAAAATACATAATTGTTTCTACAAATACAAATGATCATTACTTGCGTTTTAAAGCTAGTCTGCTGATCAAAAATTTATTAAGAAAAATTTCTTTAAAAAATTTAATGAATATTTCAGTTCAAAGAAAAAAATCTTTATTTCCAAAAAAGAAACTGGTGCTCTTTTAAGAAAAATTTTATTTTCCAGTTATATTTATTTGTTTCACATTTTTGAGATTATGACATCAAATAAAAAAAAGGAAAATACAAAAATAAATTCAAAAGAGTTATTCACTAGGAAATTGTTAAATTCTTTACTCAGCAAACACTTTTTGTAAATTATACACATTACTGTCATTTTAATTCAAACATATTTAAAGCAGTAGCTTACTTAAATCTGTTTAAAAGAAACACAGATTCGAATAATTTAGCTAATGGCAAGCTGCGGAACGTTGAACATAATTACCTTCAAACTTCAAAAGCAGAAACTTCGAACCAAAACGGCGTAAACAACTTTTATTCATAACAAAAAACATTGAGTAAGAAAAGAAAGTATTCCAGTTTTTCCTCTTTTTTAGATCATTTACTTGAGTACATTCTTTACGGTCCACCAATTAGTCTCACAGAGAAGGCTAATCTTTTTTTTTCCTTAAAGTGTACCTCGCGTTAAATAAACACGATGCGTTAAAATTAGGCAGAAAACTTGCAAAGAAGAATAGACGATGTGGAAAGTTCTCATTCGATAAAAGAACATTAGATTTAACCCAGGGCATCTTAGGATACCTTTTCCGTTCTAATATGCTCAATCAAATCACACACGACGCCCATTTGCATAATTGGCTTTTTACAAACAGAAGCCGTCCGGACGAAATTAAGTTTGTGAATGAAATCAATACAGTTTCTTCTTCCACTGGGCTGGCTTCATTGTATCTGCAAAGAAAGATGAGTGATTTGGGCAATACAGAAAGTGGGTAATGGGGTACGTAGTTGCTTTTAAAGAATATCTTCCCAAGTTAAAGTGGATCTTCGGAAAAGAGGAAAGATTACATGTTTCAAGAAGAGAGAGTTAGGATATTAGGTTTTTGCAGTAGTACTATTAATTTGTAGATTATGGATTAAATTGAGTAGAATTTATTTTTCATTGATAAAGTTGGTTACTTAAATATATTGAATAAAATTTAGGATATATTGATTTGTATTCAGACAATTTCATTTTAATTTGGTGACCAATTAGTTGTGTCTCATAAGTAATGATTGTCGAAAAATTGTAAATAAGGATTCGTTTATTATAAATATTGATTGTATATAGGAATAAATAAGCATAATACAGTTTTTCTTCCTTCCACTGGGCTGGCTTCATTGTATCTGCAAAGAAAGATGAGTGATTTGGGCACTACAGCAAGTGGGTAATGGGGTACGTAGTTGCTTTTAAAGAATATCTCTCCAAGTTAAAGTGGATCTTGGAAAAGAGGAAAGATTACATGTTTCAAGCCTAGAGAGTCAGTATATTAGTTTTTTGGGAATTAGTATTACATTGCAGATTTTGAATTAAATTAAGTAGAATTCATTTTCACTGCTAAATTTGGTTACTTTAATTTAATATTAAGTTGAACAAAGTTTAGATTATATTGATTTGTATTCAGACAATTACAGTTTAATTTGATAACCAATTATTCGTGTATCATAAATATTGATTAAATTTAAATATAAGTATTGTTTTGTATCACAAGTATTTATTGCCTTGAATCTGTAAACTAAGAAAGAACAACAACAACATTGGAAAAGAACAACATTGCCAAAACCCAACACATCAAAGCTTGTCAGAAATCAACAAATAACATAAATTAGAAAATACCCCTTAAAACAATTCAATATAGGCTTAACACATCATAAATAAAAAAATCAAATTTAAAATAGTTAAAATAATATACTTATACCTCATATTTCTATAATTCATTCTTACGAAACGCATTCATGACAATTTTTTAAATAGAAGGATCACGGGTTAAGCAACTAGACAAATGGATGCGAGACATTTTTAAAATATAAAGATCAAAGGGATAAACAATTACAATGCGAGATTGATCTCCTTACGTGTGCTTAAAAGCTTTCTGCTCAGCTTTTACTGTTCCGATGCCCGGCATTTCGCCTGCTTCCGGTAATCTGATACGAGAAGGGCGCTTGTTCAGCAACTTTGCAAAGCGGATGACGCGACCGCTCTCTTAATTGCTCGTTCATTGTGAGTCGCAATTTAATCGCCGTCCGTTTGAAGCCCGAGTGTGTGTTCCGTCCTGTCTTCCAATAACTAAAGACTAATGGATTAGTTCAATACGGAGGAGGGGGGGGCGGAAGCAAATTGATTCCAAGAGCAGGATTTAAATGCATGAGTAGGCAGTGTGATGGCCGGCTCGTTATTTGTAGTGCAATAGTCTTTGGATTGCAATGAATGAACTATTTCATTTCAATTTCTTTCATGAAATTCAATGTAATTTCTAATGCTGATAATGAAATTATAATAAATTGCTGATAATGCCTTGGATTTCAAATATTTTGAAAATAAGGCAATTTTATGTACTGCCAATAAATCCATTTGATAAATTGATGCTATTTCAATGTAATTATGTTGCTGATAATGTGATTCTAATAAATCGCTGATAATGAAATGGATTGCAATTCATTTGCCAATAAAACAATTTTTACTGCTACAATTTAAAATGAACTTTCCTTTGTTTCTCATCTGAAGGTTTGGATACTCTTTTGATATTTTGATTTATTATAGGATACTCCTATTTTTGGATACTATTTGGATTCTTTGATTGATTATAGAATCATACTATAAAAGTATCCTATATTTGCATACTTTTTTGGATTCTTTGATTGATTATAGTATCCTATTTAGGGAACTTACGATGCAATGAAGGCAACTAACAAAATTAAGTGATTAATTTATTACTAAATAGAAATTATTATTATCTTTGTTTTTGTATTTATTGAATACCCTTCAAAAATAATATTTATATTATTCCTAAATTTTCATTAAGAACAATTTTTAGTACACATTGACAATCCAATATTTCAAAACCATATAGAAATCATCAAATAGCATAAATTAGAAAATATCCCTTAAAACAATTGTATTTATACCTAACGCATCATAAATAAAAAAATCATATTTAGGATATAGAAAAAAAAAATATACGCAGACCTTACAGTTCTATAATTCACTCTTATGAAACGCATTCATGGCATTTTTTTAAATACATGGATCAAGGGATAAACTATTACAATGCGATACTTATCCCCTTACGTGGGCTTAAAAAGCTTTCTGCTCATCTTTTACTATTCCGATGCCTGGTGTCTCCTCTCTTCCGTTAATCCGGTACTAAAAGGGCTTGTTCAGCAACTTTGCAAAGCAGATGACGCGACCGCTCTCTTAATTGCTCGTTCATTGTGAGTCGCAATTTAATCGCCGTCCGTTTGAAGCCCGAGTGTGTGTTCCGTCGTGTCTTCCAATAACTAAAGACTAGTGGATTAGTTCAATACGGTAGGATGGGGGGGGGCGAAGGCAAATTGATTCCGAGAGCAGGATTTAAATGCATGAATAGGCAGTGTGATGGCTGGCTCGTAATTTGTAGTGCAATAGTCTTTGGATTGCAATGAATGAACCATTTCAATTCAATTTCTTTCATGAAATTCAATCTAATTTCCATTGCGGATAATACAATTCTAATAAATTGCTGATAATGTAATAGATTGCAATATCGGACCAAAAGTTCAATACTGGTATTTTTAGATCTTAATACTAGACTACCGGTTTTAATACCGGTATTAGAAATTTTAGAAAAGAAAGAAAACAGGTTTTTCTTCCTTATATTTGGCAGTTTTATTAGAGAATGTAAATATCACAAAAAAATTTGTAATTTATAAACTATGACAGTATATAAAGAATCAAAAAAAGTAAAGGAACATCTTATTTATTTAAATCACAAAAAGAGTGTAAATATCACTATTCAGTCTGTGGTACTATTACAAATTTTTGAACAGTGATCGTAAAAAAAATAATGCATCAATTGTACTATCATTATGTCTGGAACGTAATTTTGGGCAAAAATTGCCAGCTGTCGAAAACGCTCTTTCAGCATCTACGCTAGTTGTTGGAAATGTTAGCAATGCGCGATATACTTTTTCAAAGTATTTGCCTCTAAATCCCTTATCTACAAATAAATCTATTTCTCGTCGGATGGTTTTGGATATAACTGATTTCTGTATTGTATTTTGGTTTGTTGAAAATTTTCTATTTGCCGCCAATTCTAATTTATTTATGAGTATATATATCATAAATCTGAAAAATATTTTGAATTCTAAAGTATGATATGCAAATACAATGTAAATAACAAACTCACCAATTTAAAAACTATCGAAATATTACACACTTTCTTCACAACTACAACCTTGTTTTCACTGATTTCTAGTTTTCAGATAAGAATTCTTTCACAGTTAAGAATTCTAAATTTCTAGAAAATACCGAAAAAGCGGTATTTAAACTTGCGAATGCCAGTATTGCAAAATTGTACAAATGGCTGAAAATACCGGTATTCGGTATCCCGGTATACCGGTATTGCAATCCCCTAATTGCAATTCTTTTTGCCATTAGGCAATTTTCATGTATTGCCAATAAAGCCATTGGATAAACGGACGCTTATTCAATGAAATGCACTGTAATTCTATTGCTGATAATGCAAATACTAAGAAATTGCTGATAATACAAATTCTAATAAATTGCTGATAATGCAAATTCTAATAAATTGCTGATAATGCCATGGATTGCAATTATTTTTGTCAATAAGGCAAATTTTATATATTGACAATAAATCTATTTGATAAACGGATTCTTATTCAATAATTGAAGGAATTTCCATTGCTGATAATACAATTCTAATAAATTACTGATAATTCAATTCTAATACATTGCTGATAATGCAAATCTAATATATTTCTGATAATGCCATGGATTGCAATTCTTTTTTGCTAATAATGCAATTTTTATATATTGCCAATAAAGCCGTTTGATAAACGGATGTTATTTCAATGAAATGCAATATAATTAATTCTATTGCTGATAATGAAATTCTAATAAATTACTGATAATGCCATGGATAGCAATTTTTTTGCTAATAAGGCAATTTTTGTCTATTGCCAATAAAGCAATTTGATAAACTGATGCTTATGTCAATAATATAATTTTTATGTTTCGAAATAAAGCAATTGCAATATAATACTGATAATGCACTAAAATTTAATTTTATAGCTAAAAGTGCAATTTTTCTATATTGTAGTATTGTAATTCTCATATATTGTCAATATTGAAGTATGATTTATTGCATATAATACAATGATTGGAATGAATGAACCATTACATTTCAATTTCTTTTATGAAATGCAATGCAATTCCATTGCTGATGTCATCCATTCCATCCATGTCATGGTTTGCAAGTAATTCCATTGCCAATAAAGCAATTTGATAAACCGATATTTTTTCAATGAAATACAATTCTACTGTCAATAATACAGTTTGTATGTATTGCCAATAAGACAATTCTAATATATTGCTGTTAATGCACTAAAATTCAATTCTATTGCCAAAAATGCAATTTTCTTATATTGCGAATAATGAAATTCTCATATATTGTTAATTATGTATTATATAGTTTATAATACAGTGACATGCAATTATATTGCCAATTATGCATTCTGATGTAATGCTGATAATGCATTGAAATGCGATTATATTACTCGTCATCTATCCAATTATAAAAAAGCGCATTTGAAAGCAAAGTTTAACTAATTTTGAAGCAAACTTTCTAAAGGCAGTGAAAAAGTCGATAAATGTACGAAAATGAAAAAATACTGATGGATGGTACATATAGATTAATCATTAATAAATTTAGTAAACAACAAAAATTTGAAAGAATAAAAGGCAATTCTGGCATCAAGAGGTGATAATAGATAGGGGCAAAATAACAAAAGCAGGTGTCGTAACCAAAAATTATTTTCATGAATTTTTTTAATGTAAAGAAATAGTAACTGTTTAAACAAAATTTTCAAAAGAAATGTAATGATGATTTGTAAATTCGTGTACTTTAACTTAAATTCTTCGCCACTAGGAAGAGAGGTATGTAGCACAAAGTGCGCCAACAGACAGATACCACACTGCATCCAAATTCTACAAACAAAAACACCCACAAGGGCTTGTGGCCTGATGGCAAGTGGCTAGCTGTCTGGTCTTTGATACTACGGGCTTCATATTCGAATTCTGGCATAAGCCATGGATGTTTGTCAGTGATTCGAAATCCCTTTTGAGCTGTAGGTCCCGGCCTAATTAGCCCAGTGTGCAAAAAATGACCGTAGAGTGACAAACTAAACCGAAGGGTGACACCTTACTTTAAAGGAAAGACATCGAGGCTTACAGATTTATCGCATCTATCACTGGAATAGACACTGAAGCCAACGGATAGGCTTCACTTGTCGCATTTGGACTAAACGCTAAAGAAATTCAAGTAACCAAATGAGAGAAATATATTCAAGAAACTAAATCCAAATTATAAAGGAGACAAATGACTTAAAAAAGACCGTTACAGAATCAGTTAACCTTCAGAACAAAACAAGCACTTTTTTTATTAATATCCGAATTGTTCCAGTATTTAAAAGGGCTATTTTGTTGTTGTATCTTTAAAACCACTTCGAATTTAAACTACTAATATATTTTTTTAAAATTTGCTGATGATAAATTCTAACTGGCATATTTACTGCTAATCTGGTTTAAAAGGGCAGTTGTTTGTTAATGCAAGTTCTCTTTTCCCCCAAGCTTTTTTGGGTCGAAGCTGTGAATTGAGCTGTGAGCTCAAAAAAAAAAACAACAGTGTATGAGATATTTTTTGGCACGAAACCAACTGTTATACTTTAGAGTTTTCAGGATGAAAGGATTTGATTTGAGTAAGCAATTGTAGGGAAATTTTGATCCTAGATCGCATGAACATATTTTTTTCTCTATTACACTGATTCAAAAGCCTAATGGTTATGGTATAAAAATTCCAGAAAAATAATGACTTGACGGGATATGCTATTTGTTGATGAATTCGAAAACAATCTTCTCTCTGAAGGTATAAAATTTGTCCATCCTCTGAAACTCTGAATAAAAATAGTGATTTAAAGTGGGACCAAAACAGGAGATACTTGCATCTTCAGATGATGTTATTCCCTTACTTTAAATCTCAGACTGATGAATTTCTCCATATTTGTGAGAGCATCTTGAGAAAAATAAAAACTAGCAAGCCAAAAAATAAACATCCATACTTACACCAAGAAAGCAACATAAAACAATACTTTCAGTAACTGTGGCAATTGTTCAAATCGCTTACAAAACAGAATCAAGACAAGTTTTCGAAGGAATGAATGGACCTTTCAAATATGATTAGAAATATGCTATATTTTGTGAGTATAATGCAGTTAAACAAAATTCATGGGAAATAGTACTTAGTTCAAAGGACAAGTGGGTTTTAAAGATTAAATACAAATATAAAAGAATCTAAAGCTCGACTAGTAGCAAAAAAGGTATTCACAAACTCGTGGAATTAATTTTCAAGAAAATTTTCCACCAGTTACAAAATTAAGTTCAGTAAAAATTGCAATTTCCTACAAAATGCAGAATGGATTTATAGTTTTTCAATTATATTTTGTAATGGCTTGCCTTAATGGAGATATATGAGAAGAAATATATAAGGAGTTGCCTGAACTTAATAATATATCATTGCGTGTGATCATTACTTAAGTTTTAAACACACTCTGCTCACCAAGAAAATTATTTTAAAATTTCTTAATTTCTTTTAATTAATATTTCAGTTGCAAGAAAACCCCCTTTATTTTCTAGATATGAAATAAAAATTCTAGGCACATCTGATGAGAAAGTTAGTCTCTTAAGATCGCTATATGGAATAAAACAATCAGAAAGGCACTGGTACAACAAACTAGATGAGAAATTAAAATCTTTAGAATTCAACCTGCTTAATTCAGACAAATGTGTTTAATATTCAAAATTTCCTGACACCATCATTATCATATGTAGATGATTTGATTGTTCTAACGTTGATAGACGTTGATTGTTGATAGACCAAAGAGGAATACGAAGTATCAGGGACAATTTATCCAATTCATTCAAATGAAAGACATGGAAAATGTGTGCTACTGTTTAAGAATTAAATCTGTACAAAATAAAAAACAGTATCACAATGTCTATATTGCAGATTTGAATAAATTGAAAATGCCAGATTTAATTTTGTGTCTACTCTCATGAACAATACCATCAATTTAACTACAATACGTGTCCGAAGATTTAACAAAAAAAAAAAAAATTTCCATGTCGTTTATTAATTGGTTCTTTAATGTATCTCTCTATTGCATACATGATGTATTAGTAAATTTTCCTGTTCTGGTTATTTGATCTGAGGGAAAAGCCTTATTACAAAAGCATATCAATAAATATTTCCTACGAAAAATTACATATTTTTGTTTGTGTATGTAATTTTCTTGGTATTAATTGGCGTCAGAAGTTCTATACAATACCACAATTTGGTGGATTTTTTAAAAATAGTATTGGAAACAGTCGAACCTTACAGATTATCTGAATTTTTTTTTTTTTATTTATATTATCTTTCTTATTTCTTTTTTTCTCTTCTCATTCTTCTTAAGAGAAATTGTGATAAAGCAGCTAACGCGATCATAAATCTCAAAATCAAGTCAAGTTAAGAAAGTAATAATACATAATTGTTTCTAAATACACGTGATCATTAATGTTTTAAACATACTCTTCTCAACAAGAAATTTATTAAGAAATATTTCCTAAAATTTTTTTGATAAATATTTGAATTGTAGAAAAAAATCTTTATTTTCTATAAATTAATGACTCTTGCGCTATTTTGAGATAAAATTTATTTTCCAGTTACATTTATCCTTTTCATACTTTTTCAGATTATGACATCAAATAACAAAAAAAGGAAAAGACCAAAATAAATTCAAAAGAATTATTCACTTGTTACTTTTTTTTTTTTCAGCAAACACGTTTTTGTAAATTACACACATTACTGTCATTTTAATTCAAACATATTTAAAGCAGAAAGCTTACTTAAAAATGTTTAAAAGAAACAGATTCGAATAATTTAGCTTATGGCAAGCTGCGGAACGTTGAACATAATTACCTTCAAACTCTAAAAGCAGAAACTTCGAACCAAAACGGCGTAAACAACTTTTATTCATAACAAAAAAAAAAAACACTGAAGAAGGAAAAAGAAGAAGTATTCCAGTTTTTCCTCTTTTAGATCATTTACTTGAGTACATTCTTTACGGTCCACCAATTAGTCTTTCAGAGAAGGCTAATCTTTTTCCTTAAAGTGTACCTCGCGTTAAATAAACACGATGCGTTAAAATTAGGCAGAAAACTTTCAAAAGAAGAATAGACGATGTGAAAAAGTTCTCATTCGATAAAAGAACATTAGATTTAACCCAGGGCATCTTAGGATACCTTTTCCGTTCTAATATGCTCAATCAAATCACACACGACGCCCATTTGCATAATTGGCTTTTTACAACAGAAGCCGTCCGGACGAAATTAAGTTTGTGAATGAAATCAATACAGTTTCTTCTTCCACTGGGCTGGCTTCATTGTATCTGCAAAGAAAGATGAGTGATTTGGGCACTACAGCAAGTGGGTAATGGGGTACGTAGTTGCTTTTAAAGAATATCTCCCCAAGTTAAAGTGGATCTTTTGGAAAAGAGGAAAGATTACATGTTTCCAAGACGAGAGAGTTAGGATATTAGGTTTTTTGCCGTAGTAGTATTAGTTTGTAGATTTTGGATTAAATTGAGTAGAATTTATTTTTCACTGCTAATTTCGGTTATTTAAAAATATTGAATAAAGCTTAGGTTATATTGATTTGCATTCAGCCAATTACATTTTTAATTTGGTAACCAATTATTCGTGTGTCATAAGTAATGATTATATAAAAGTTTAAGTATTGATTCGTTTATTATAAATATTGATTGAATATGAGCATAATACAGTTTCTTCTTCCACTGGGCTGGCTTCATTGTATCTGCAAAGAAAGATGAGTGATTTGAGCACTACAGCAAGTGGGTAATGGGGTACGTAGTTGTTTTTAAAGAATATTTCCCCTGCCTAAAGTGGATCTTCGGAAAAGAGGGAAGATTACATGTTTCAAGACGAGAGAGTTTCTTCGGTATTAGTATTAGTTTGTAGATTTTGGATTAAATTAAGTAGAATTCATTTTTCACTGCTAAATTTGGTTACTTAAATATATTGAATAAAGTTTAGGTTATATTGGTTTGTATTCAGTAAATTACATTTTAAACTGTTAACAAATTATTCGTGTATCATAAGTATTGATTGTCTAAACAGCACAAGTAATGATTCGTTTATTATAAATATTGATTGAATGTAAGCACAATACAGTTTCTTCTTCCACTGAGCCGGCTATGTTGTATCTGCTAAGAAAGATACCTGATTTGAGCACTAAAGCAAGTGGGTAATGGGGTACGTAGTTGCTTTTAAGGAATATCTCTCGAAGTTAAAGTGGATCTTCGGAAAAGAGGAAAGAGTACATGTTTCAAGACTAGAAAGTCATGATATTATTTTTTTTTTGCATTAGTGGTATTAGTTTGTAGATATTGGATTAAATTAAGTAGAATTCATTGTTCTCTGGTAAATTTGGTTTTTTAATATATTGAATGAAGCTTAGGTTATATTGATTTGGTTAGGTTAATTTTGTATTAGGTAAATTTTGTATTTTGGAGATATAGTGTCCTGGTAATTATAAAAATAAATGCTTAAATACAATAAAAATTCTATATAAGCATTTATTCTTATATCATAAGTATTGTGTGTCTTAAATCTGTAAAGGAAGTTGATTGATTTAACTACTAAAACAGCAATTACTATTGCAGAATCTTTCCCCGAGTTTAAATAGGTCTTAGTAGATAAAAAAAATATTGTTTTCTTTAAAATTATTGAATGTTATTTTTATTACTAGCTTGCAGATTTTGAATTAAATCGTATTTTTTAGCAAAATTCATCATTTATTGTTAACACAAATCGAATATAGTTTAAATTGTAATGATTTTCTATTCAGGCAATATCGGGCAAGGTGTATTCAGGCGCTGTTTTCGCCTGGTTCCTTTACTTTATTTATTCATATATTGCATTTCAGAGTTAAAACATTACAGCTCCTAGTTTATTCGGAGACAAAATATTCATCAAATCTTTCCTTTCAAGTCTTTCTAGTCTTTCCTTTCAAGAAATTCCTTTTATAAACGAATATACTTTAAAAAATTTATATGCACATCCTAAGTTGACGTTACAAAGACATAATCCATCCTTAGAATACTCAGAAATTAACGATAATTTTTTATATTGCCATTCCTTTTTCTATATCAAAGTTTGTGAATTTATATTTAAACAGATATAAGGAAACTTGTCGAGTTTTTCTAGGTTAAAATGCATATATTTCACAATACATCCTTTTATTAGACGTTTCATGAACTGTTATTTATGGGATTTTACAAGCATCACATAGTTTTAATTATTCACTACTATTGCTTTTTACATTTTAGATGATTTCTTTAGTAGATGATATTAAAATAAATGTGTACAAATTATTATTATAAGATATACTGTATATGAATTAACGAATTAATATAAATTCAAAATTGAAGGTTATTACTTCGATTACTTAAGACTAATTAAACATAACTCGATTATAAATTAACGATTTAAATAATTAAAGATTTAATTAACTTAATTAACATGGGACTCGATTTAATTAACTCAGGACTTCGATTACTTAAGTTATTACTTAAGACTAATTTACTATTTTAATGAAACATAAATGGTATTCAAACTACATTAAAATCAATTAATCGATTTATTTTTAACAGCAAATTACTTGACAGTGTTAAAAATTGAAATACAATAAAATTCACATTTGTTCAAAAACATAAATAAGTATACTATCTTATAAAGCTTTAAGTACTTAATGAATTATTTTTTTTCTCAATAAGCAACTTTAGCTAGCAAGTTCAGCAAGTTATTTAGTTAACATTTTATTTATAAAAGGAATTGGTCCTGTTGAGATTGAGTATGTGTGTTTTCTAAATAATTATTTATATTAAAATTAACAAAATGAAATCATGTCTTAAAATAATCACTTACCTCTAACGTTTATATATATAAAAACAATAAAACATGAAATAGAAAAAAAATTGAATGTCTTAGGAACTTCCATTTAAAAATTTAATACCCAATATTTTCTAAATTGGTGACAACTTTACCATAAAATACCAATTTTGTGTACATTATTACATCTGACAACTTTCTGAAATTTTATTAAAATTAACAGGCTTATATCTTTAAAACCGACAGAGCAACCTGACAATCTGTTGACAAAAATTATGCATGTTGACAAAGATAAGTTTTAGGTGACTACAAGGATTTTTCTAATCAATCTGGATGATTATTTAAAAACAGTAAAAAATTAATGTTACTTTAGCAAGACTGAAACTCGTAGCAGACTTCTGCTCCTACCAGTGAAACACGCCTTTTCAACTGACTTTCTTTACATTCGTATCGATAACTGTGGCAAACCTCGTCAAGAAGAGAAGCCAATGCTACATTTTGCTAATCAAAAGCGTCAGATATACACTGGCCAAAGGCACCAGATATTACATATTCACAAGATACAGGTTTGAGAGTAAATTAAAACAATACATAATCATTTATTTGAAACTAACATATTTACGGCAACTTTGGTATCCTATTTTGTGATAAGGCAAATGAAATCAGAAAATTAACGCTAATTATTCATATTTATCAGATAATATATTTTTAAGAATATGAAAGGTATCTTTCACGATGAACATAAACAACTTTGAAAAATCCATCAAATAAACATAAAACATATCAGTTTATCTTTCAACTATGATATAAGAGACCAAAATTATATATTCAAGGTGGTTTTTTTTTAGTTATAATTGTTACATTTTTATATTTAATTATATGTAAATATATTTTGCCTCATAAGTTTCATTAATTCAATGATGTAACCGAAATATTAATTAAGTATTACAATATAAATATTTTTAAATAAATAAGTGCACTTCCTTATTTTCAATAATTTAATTAACAAATTCATCAAAATATTTCTAAAACACGACAATGTTTTTAATAAAATATCAACTTTATCAAATCAACAAAAAAAAAAAAATTCACTGTGTACGAATAGGTATTTATGATATAGGTATTCACATATAGTTCACTATAAGTAAGTAACAGTAAATCATATAACAGTTCTTAAATTTCTTTACGGCATATATTAATCAAATCACTTTTCAAACATAATTAAAGTTTGATAATGTCAGCATTAGTCTTGGACAATGAAACACTGAAAAATTATATTTTTGAAGCGCTAACAACCATCATTATAGCTTGGAAGATTGAAAATCCTTTTTGATAAAAAGACCGATGGGTTGTGATGTGTTATCATTTTAATTGTAAAACCAAATAAAAGAATGTTAGAATTTCTTTAATGCCCACACAAATGCATACGTTTCTTGATCGATGCTAGGCCAGTTTTGTTGCGTTTTAATGAGGATCTGACTCATAAAACTTATTTGGTATATTTTCCCATCTTTTTTTGTGATAAGCACGCTTCAATTCAAATTTGAAAAAGCAGCATAATGTATGAAAAATGTTCTGAAAAAAGTGTGCAACTCTGCTATTATCAATTACTTTTTCTTTCAACTGCAAGAAAGCAGCTGGGGAATTTTCACTCCAGGGAAGTATTTCAGGAAATTTATTTTCTTGGTCAGTTCGGTAAGAAGATAAGCTACCCGCATAGTCAGAAATGTAATCTCTGTAGTAATTATAGAGTTCAAATAAGCTTTTTAGTTGAGTTTTAGTTTTAGGTACCTTTAACTCTTGATTGATCTGATCTTTTCTAGGTCTGGTTGATGTTTACCTGTTCCAATGACATGCCCTAACTATTTGATCTCAGGATAGCAAAATTACATCTTTGGGAGTTCACTGTAAAACCTAGATTTTCTAATTTGCTAAACATTTTTCAAGATGAATAATCTGTGGGTACATGACTAAATTTTATTTTGGATTTGGTAGAAAACATAACAATATCATCTAGACAAAAGAAAATCTCTATTGCATTATTTACCACACTTTGAAAGGCCTCTTTCATTAGTACAAAACATTAATTGCATGATATATAAGTATCCACAAAACTGCTTATCTGCTGTCAAATTGGAGTGATGAGTTGCTATTATGTACTTAGTAAAGAATATACATTCCTCTCGCCTGGGAACAAAATGATACAACTCTTCTCAAAGAATACAAGAAGCTTTTTAAAAATATTTTCTTAGTGTAACAACACTCCAGTACTAACAAATAGTTTTTTTTTTTAATTTACCGCTTTTTCAAGTTTCTTTCAGTGAATCACACTTAAGTTGATTTTGTAAAAAAAATGTTACTCCATCAGAATGAATCACATCTTCTGTGAATTGACAAAGTATGTCTATAACTGGTGATATTAAGTCTGTACTAGAAGACAAATTATCTTTCATGATTACGCAATCATCGTCGTGAGCGTCTGTCAGAACATGAAATATCATTTGCTCCTCTTCTGTGTTGACATGTCATAACACTTGGTTTAATCAAGCACATTCAATTGTTGTGTTAATGCTAGTAAAAGTCCAGTCACAGTACAGTCAAACTTGTTTTTAAGCTGTGGATAGATATCACAGAAGAGAAATTGTATACAAAATATCTTCAAAGTGACTATAAACCATATTGGTAAGGCTTTAACTGCATATTAAAAAAAAAAAATATGCATAAAAGGACCGCATAAAAAGTCCCTCATAGGTAATATGTAAATCAAAGACTCCCGATAAGTATTTCTTCGCATCTAATAACAATTCGTGGTAATGGAGTGATATAATATCAGGTGAGCCAATCGTGTTTTAAATTTGCATGCTATTTTTGATAGCCATCTGTTGTTTTCTTTTTTACCTAATTTTAATTATTTTTTATTCATAACATGCATATGATCGAAGGCTTTCTTTTTATATACATCACAAAAACCGTACAAAAAGGACAGCATGAAAGCAGGTTTCATTGTACTTTCATTTTTTTTTTTTTTTTGAAAACATTCGCTGTGCAAAAAACTGGATATTAATAAATTTTTTCTTTCCTTTTTCAAGTAGTTGTAGCAAAAAGGGAAGTATTCAGAATCGATATTTGTGCACCAGAATCAACTATGGCTTCAATTTTATTTCCATTGGAAATAAACATTCATTTTTCGAATGGGTTTCACTTTATTTTCATTGAGATTTAAATTTAAATGTTGATCAAATATTGGCAACAGCGAATTCATTATTATGATTGTTATTGTTAGTAAATTCTGACCTTTATTTTCTTCTTTTTCAACCTAATTTTACGACAGGTTTTTTCTTCATATGTTTCTCAGGGCATTTTGTGTTTCCTTCCCCTTCCACGTATATTACAATCTTTCATAGGTTTCCGCATATTCATGTTTTCCTTCCACTTCATATTTTTGCATCCGTATCTGAATTGCAGGGGAACGTATTTTCTTTCCTTAGAATACCTCCTTTTCTTCCTGTCTTATTCAAAAAGTTCGTTTCTGTTTTTAAATATTATTTTGATTTTTGCTTATGTTGGCTCCAATATTTTCATAGTCCTCTAACTAACTCACTCATTTCATCAGGTTCCTTGAAATTAGACAACTCATCGATGAAATTTCTGAAATGTATAAAGAAATATGTCTTGTTATTTAATCAATAATTATGAAATTGTTCGAAGGTATGGATTCATAGACCTCAAATCCATTCATGAAAACGATTTTTGAGTACATATAATGAATCCTATCACGTAATTTTAGTTCCTTTTTGTCTAATGAAAAGCAGATGGAATTTCATGGAGTTAATTTATGTTACCTCAACAGTATTCCTTTCATTTTTTCATAGTTTTCCATTAATTTTTTTTTTTTTTCAAGAGTGATTATTTGCGCAACATTATATGGCAAATAAAGAAGTATATGATGAGAAAGGATACACCTTAATTCTTTTAAGTTTCGACTGTAGGGGCCTGATGGCCGAATGGCTAGCGCTCTGGCGTTCGGTACCACAGGTATCGGGTTCAAATCCCGGCTATGCCCATGGGTATTGTAGTGGTTCGAATCCACTTTAAACCGTAGGTCCCTGTCCTAATAGGATCGTAGAGCGCTGCGGAGGCATTGTTACTCCGCTTACCATCAAGTTACACGCGCAACCTGGGTAATGCAAGTGAATAACATCGGTGCAACCCTTATGGCGAAGATCACGGTTTTATTGGCCAACTGCATTAGAAGAAGGAAAAAAAAAAAAAAGTTTCGACTGTCCTTACCTTTTCTCTCAAATAGATGCTAATGTCATTACATTTGGGATCAGAATTGTGTAAAATGTCGTGCAATTCTAATTTGGTTTCAATGGAATTTCAGAGATTTGTTTTGTATTGCTTGGCTTTCTTTCGTTTTTAAATGTATTTTTGCAATTCCGAACACCATATCTTTTCTTCTTTTTCTTTCATTTATTACTTTCTTTTTGTTTTCTTTAACTGCTCCATTTTGTTTTCTATCTCTTTTACGAATTTGTCATCAAAATTTTCTACTCCGGATACTTTCTATAAACCAAATATTGTAAGGCCAGGAACGCTTTGCAAGAAAAGCCATTCTAATTGTTAAATTTAATTCAATTCCAAGAATAAAGGTATTAAATAATTTCAAATAAAACAGTGAAATAGGTCTGCTCAGAAACGAAATACTTCACTTACATTGTAAACACTTTTGGTAATCTCCAAAATGAATTTAATAGATTCCAGTCAGCTTTGGTTCTTAAAATAGAGCGTGCTTTAACCCTTTTTCTACATTAATAATTTCTACGATTATTTAAATCAATAAAAAATGATTTCAAACTCGTAGCAGATCTCATACCTACCGATGAACCATTCATTATCAACTGACTGATTATAATCTTATAGATAATTATCGCAACCTTCGCCAAGGAGAAGAGGCCAGTACTGCAATTTACTACCCATAGTAGAAAGGTATTACTATAGGTTTTCTAAGCATATTAAAATCTCATGTCGTAGAACCTCAGCCAATTTGCAACTCTCGTTATAAGAAATCGGGCTTGAATCGTTCTAGTTGAGATTTAGTATTTAGTGTAAACCTACTTTTGTTAAAAAACAAGTAATATAATTTTTTTTTAAAGTCAGTTCCTACTTTTTTTTTCACTATATTGCAAAGAGTCCTTTATAAATAATTTTCATTCATTTTTTTTTAAGTTTATTTGGCACCATCTATTGGTAGATACATGCAACTTAAATAAAAAAGCTAAAATTAATTAATTTAATTTAATTACTGAATTAATATTTGAAAAAACTGTATTAACATCCAGTATCATCCCCTAGAAGTTCAAAAAAATGTATTTGAATTTGAGTGGATGAATAAAAGTATTTTTAACGATTGGAAATTTGAACAAGATATATATATATAGGGACAGTGTGAGTTAATAGAAGGAATTGAAAAAAAAAAAACGATTTCAAACTCGCAGCAGATGTCATACCTACCAATGAACCATTCATTATCAACTGACTGATTATGATCTTATAGATAATTATCGCAGCCCTCGCCAAGGAGACGAGACCAGTGCTGCAATTTACTATCCAAAGGAGAAAGATATTACTGTGGGTTTTCTAAGTATATTAAAATCTCATGTCGTAGAACGTCAGCCAATTTTACAACTCTCGTTGAATAAGAAATCGTGCTTGAATCGTTCTAGTTGAGATTTAGTATTTAGTGAAAATCCAAAAAATGGTGATTCTGTTCTTGAGGAATAAACAACAGAATAATAAGACATGCATCGTTCCTAAATGTTGTACAAATGGCAATAGGAAAAAGCCCAAGAAAATATATTATTTTCTTATAAAAATACCTTTTAAGAAACGTATTTTTATTAGTTATTAAAGATATATTTATTAGTTATCCATTAATAACGCGAAGCGTTTCAATGTCTTATTAGAAGATTCGCAAAATATTATTAGAATAACTAACTATAACTATTATTAAAAGATTAGTACATAATTAACTATAGATTAACTATTATTAAAAGATTAGTATGTAATTAACTATAGATTAACTATTATTAAAAGATTAGTACATAATTAACTATAGGTTAACTATTATTAAAAGATTAGTACATAATTAACTATAGATTAACTATTATTAAAGGATTAGTATATTATTAACTATAGATTAACTAATTATTTAAATAATGACGGAATCTTATAATCATGAAAGGATGATAGTTTCATATCACCATCAAAGAATACATCCATGAATTCATGACGTCAAAGAATATAGAAGATAATAGACATTATATACTTCAATTAATACGTTCTAATATATTCAATACTTAATTTAAATTCTGTTAACCAAAAAAGACCTATAACCATTATTATAGACCTATAACAATGTCATTATTCAGACCTATAACATTATTATTATTCATACCACCTTTCGGTATATTGAAAAATTCGGTTTTCCTCTCTCACTGTTGACTAGTAGTCAACTACAAAATTTATTATAATAAAATTGATTTATGTCGTTACTAAAAAATCCTTTTTTTTTTTAACTATATATTTATTATTTCGGATTTCTAGACGCTAGAAACAAAACCGAGAAAAATAATAGTCATGCATTTCTATAAAGTAAAAAGATTTTTATTCTTCCAACAACATTTTTTTACAAAATCCTTTCTACAAACAACATTTTTTTTTTTTTTTTTTTTTTGCAAAATTATTTCCCTCTAACAACATTTTTACAAAATCCTTTCATTAAATTACCAGTAAAACTTAAATGTCTTTTTTTTATGCTGTGGAGTATGGATTAAAAATATTTAAATGGCATACTTATAATTTAATATGTCCACCAATTCTGTTGATCTAACTAACAATCTTTTCAAATCATTATGTTTAATTTACGTAACCATCATGCTCAGCCCACACCCTTCTTTTTAAACATCCCAAACTCATCCAGCTACTTATTCATTACACAACTCAACTCTCCTCCTCTTAAAACAGTTAAAGTTACGAACACACACTCTTTCGTGCGTCAACGAAATAATTGAGATATCAAACGTTTCTTAAGCTTTAAAAGGAGTGTCATTAAAATGCAGAAGAAGAAGATGATGATGGTGTTGAAAAAAAAATCTTTACTTGCTTCGGTACATAAATGATAATTAATGTGTATTAAATTTGCATGAAGAAGGAAGAAAAATATCGTCTGCGAAGGATGAAGTTTTCAATCACACGAAAATAAGCAATAAATATTCATGGGGGAGCAAAAAGAATAAAAAAAGTGTCATAAAACAAAGGGTGATATTTTTCAATGTAATTAACGCATCTTTTGAGGTTCGCGGTTCGTCGCGTTCTGTTATAAGGAGTTAAAACTGTGTGATGAAAATAAATGAAGAAAATGTACTGTTCTCATTAATGGTGTTTTTTTTTTTTTTTTATAATCCTAGGAGAGAAAAGTTGGGCTATGTATTAAAAAGTAGAGTAAGAATTAAAACTGAATCATCAAACGTCATGCATTTCAAATCTAGGTATGCCTAAGTTTAAATTGAAAAGATAATTGATGTTTTAATTTCTAAATAAAAATTTTAATTTTAATTAGAAATTATTTTGTTCCTGAAATACTAATTTAAATGCGATTTCCTTTCTCATTAGTGTATTTAAAAATCAAACATTTAAAATAACTAATATTAAATATATGCTATAAGAAAAATAATTTCTGACCTCTTTTCTTTATCAAATAGTATCTTAAATATAATTTCCTTTTTCATTCATATACTCGCAAGCAAAAGTTTAAAGTAACAATAATAAATAATAATGAAATAATAATTAGTCCATAACATGTCAATAATAATGAAATAATAATTAGTCCATAACATGTTAATAATAATAAATCAATAATTACTAATATATTATTGTTATATGTATAGTATAACTAATATTGTTATAATATATATTAGTAAATATACGCTGACGGAAAAAAAAAATCCCAAAGGCAAGAAAAATAATCGTAGAGTAATGAAATTCGAACAATGCATTTGTCTAGTTAAAATGTTTAATTGATTAACAGTTTAATTTAATATCAAGAAAATGCATTTCAAATGCAAAATGCTATTACATTAATAAACGGTGTGACTTCCAGAATTTTGAATGCAAGCCTTCAAAAGTGTATGCATTGTGTCATACAGGCGCCGAATGTCATTTTGTGGTATGGAGTTCCATGCTTGTTGTACTTCTTTTGTCAATACTGGGACTGTCAGTGCTGGCTGGGGATGATGCTGGAGTTGCCGTCCAATGATATCATACGTGATCAATTGGAGACAAATCTGGTAATCTCGTATGCCAGGGTAACATCTTGACACTCTGTAGAGCACATTGCGTTACAACAGCTTTATGAGGGCGAGCGTTATTCTGTTGGAAATCTCCCCTTGAATGCTGTTCGTGAATATATGTTGAATTACCAGACTGACTTACAAATTTGCAGTCAGTGTGTTTGGGATAACCGCGAGAGTGCTCCTGATGTCTTAAGAAATTGCTCCCCTGACCATGACTCCAGGTGTAGGTCCAGTGTGTCTAGGTCGCAGACAGTCTGGTTGCAGGCGTTCCCCTGGCCTCTTTCAGACCAACACACGGCCATCACTGACACCAAGACAGAACCTGCTTTCATCCGAAAACACAACAGATCTCCACTTTTCCCTCCAATGAGCTCTGTCTTGATACTACTGGTATTGCAAAGGGCAATAGCTTGGTGTCAGTGGAATGCACGCTGCATAGCGCTTGGCTTGGAGTTGTCCTTGAAGTAACTGATTTCTTGCGTCAGTCCGTTGTGTCACTGTGATACCAAGTGCAGTTCGAATTTCTGCCGCAGACGCAGTACGATAGGATTCTATTTGATTGTGATAATGTAAGTAAATCGTTTCACATCGATAGTGATAATCAGGCTACCTGGTGAGTTTCTTTTGGGTCTTATACCGTATGGCATGTAGATGCAGGCAATGATACTTAAAACTTTTCCCGAAATACTGATTTCACCTCATCATACTTTGATGAACAGTTCTTGTAACGAGGCTACTAGATGTTTGTTCAAAGCCATGAAATGCAACATTTGTAATAAGAAAAATAACTAAGTGAGATCATTATAAGTATAGTAAATGGTAATACACAGGAAAATATAGAAGCATATCCACTCTAAATCTGCTGACATCTTCCTTTGGACTGAAGAAGGTGAGAGGAAGAATATATTTCCCTAGAATTTTCCTTTAAAAAATGTTTCCAAATTATTATTCTTCATTGGCGCAACAGCCCCATGATAGACCAAGGCCGTCTGTCTACTGGTAGATTCCGAAACATGAGATGTTTACTTTTTACGAGGTAAGGTTGTCAGCCCTACACCTAACGTTCTACAGCCATATTAGACCAGGACCTACGATTTAAATAGGAATTCAAACAAATATCCATGGAACTGCCAATACTCGAACCCGCAACCTGTGGCGCCGAGTGTCAGAGCGCTAGTCACTCGGCCATCAAGCTCCATATTTCGAATTACAATGGTAAAATATTGATATAGTGTAGATGGGGCACCTTAGGTAGCGACCTGACAGCCAATTCACTAGACCTCTAGCCTTTGGTACCACAGGCTTCAGGTTCGAATCCAGGTGGTGGCATGGATGTCTCCTAAGTGGTTAGTAATCCACATTAAGAGATCCAAGATCCACCAAGATCCCGATCTAATTAGTCTAAAATGTGCAAAAAATGACAGTAGAGTGACATAACATACCATACACCTTAGGTAACACTGGTTCTGCTACTTACCTGTTGTTCTACTGTATGCCCTCTAATAAACATACCATAAATATGAAAACAGCAACAGGATTGTTATATCTCTTTAGTAAATGGATACAAAATTTGTGGATATCTTTATATCAACTTTTCTTGTTATCTTAACAGCTACCGTAATTAAAAATGATCATTCATCATACACATATCAGCACCTTTTCATCGAATTTTTGAAACTTCAAATTTTATAATGACACCTACTCTATCTTTTCACTATAATTCCCACTGGAAGGTTATCCATTTTCTGCCTCACCCCTCCGAAAAGAGATGGATTGTTCCACGCCCTTTTTCAGACGTCCACAAAGATCTGGTAACATATCTGGGTAAATTGATCACCGCAGCGACGAGGATTGGGAAGGCTTAATTATATACACGTACAAAAAAGCAGCCACGTAAAATAATCAGGCCTTGTTTTTACATACTGTGTTCAACACGTATTGGGGGAACCGATCATTCAAAATTTAATCAATCTTTAACGGTGATAAAGTTTGTTCAGCAAAAAAAAAAAAAAAAAAATAAATAAATAAACATGAAGCAAGAAACCTCATTAATGTGACGGGTAATTAAAAAATGCTGTAAACAATTCCTAGAGGACTTTTTTTTTTAAGGGTTGAGTTGGTAATCAATATTTTTTTTTAGTAAATAAATCTTATTTAATAGATAAATGTATATATATGTTAGTATAACTATTTTTTTAGGGAGGAAACTAATAAATTGTACAAAGTTTTAAACACATTTTTTTTTTTTTTTTTTTTAAAAATTTTAATTGTTTTTGGGGCCTGATAGCCGAGTAACTAGCCCTCTGGCGCCCGATGCCACAGGTTTCAGGCTTGAGTCCGGCGGTGCCATGAATGTTTGTAGTGGTTCTGAATCAATTTAAACCTTAGTTCCCAGTTTAATATGACCGTAGAGCGTTGGGCGTAGAGCTGAAAACCTACTCCGTAAAAAGAATCATCTGCCGTCTGGAAACTGCTAGCATTCAGATGACCTTGGCCCACCATGGGGCTGTTGCGCCACTGATGAAGATTATGTGATTATTTTTATATCTTGATATAATTTTCAGCTATTGAAATTAAATCTTAACTAAACTATGAATTTAAATTACTAATTAAACATGGGTGCAAAGGGGTCAGTATTGAAAATAATAGTATCTTCGATATATGTTTTAAAAGGTAACAAACAACCTTTTATTGAGTCATTTAAATGAAAAGTCATTTAATGTTCAATTAACTTTGGAAGTCGTTTGTACAATATTTAAAGTTACCACCGTTACTTCCATTTCTAAAAACAGAAATCGTGACCAGATATTGAATTCTTGTCCTCCTTCATGCTTTCTTCTAAATAGGATTATACACTTTAGATCTTCATCAAGATTTTAAGTATATTATTTTGTAAATAGGAAATTTATTTGAATTAAACTGTTTGTATATCATTTAATTTAAAATTATACACATAATTGTGGGCCTAAGGGCTGAGCGGCTGCAGCTCGTTGTCAAAATTTTCGAATTCGAGTCCCGGAGATGCCATAGATGTTTGTTGTGACAGAATCAACTTTTAAATAGTATGTCCCTGTCTCATATGTCTTTAGAACAGGGGTCTCAAACTACGGCCGCGGATAGAATTTTTAATTTGCCGGTCCGAGGCAAATTAAAAGAAATATATATTTATACATTATATATTCATATCCTTTTCTACTTTGATTAAATATTATTTTTTTCTTCCTTTTTTTCAAAGAACTGATGATCTTTTTACTTTCTCTATTTTTTGTTCTACAAAACCTAAATCGACGGAAATAGCAAGCACAGATAGCTCTCAATCGGAAAGGATTTGCAGGTTGAATTAATTGAGTTGCAATCTAACAATCATCTCAAGCAGTTGTTTCTAAATATGCCAAAGTTAGAGTTTAACAAATCAATATCGAAAGTAGGTTTCCCGAATTTAATATCACGGCCAGAAAATCAGTGCTTGTTTGCTTCATCTGATATACGTGAACAATTTTTTCAACTATGAATCTTGGAAAGAATTATTTCAGAGGTAGATTGACAGATGAGCATTTGTGATTCCTTATAGTGAGGTTCTCATTCGAACCTCACTATAAGGAACTTTTTAAAAATGAAATCTCGATTTCCTTCTGCTCATTAACATATTTAATTTGTAATACTTGTATATTGTTTTTAAAATTTAGCAAACTTTTTCTTGGCCCGCCAACCTTTTTCAATCGAAAAAGTTTGGAGACCCTGCTTTAGAACATTGGGAGTAGGGCTGAAAATATCCTGTTTCGAAATCTGCCAGTAGAGGATGGTACAAAATAGATTGGGGAGTTAGTTAGTTATATAATCGCACCAATTCGTATTCGTATTGTACCAGTTCGTAATACTACATATTTAATATATGTTAAAATTGTAGAATTTAAATAATTGAAATATTGATATTGTTTTCAGAAGAAAGGACTTTTACCATTAGTAGTAGGTTCAGTATTATCAAAGATTCACTAAGTTGTGAGCTTACAGTAAAGCTTACTACACTGCAATACATTTTGTCATCACATTTTCGAACGAAGACCTCCAGGTATGGGAGACTGAGAGGTTCGTTTTTTCTCCTTACCTCAGAAGATAAGGAGTTTTTGGCTTTTTGAATTATCATCTTTTTTTCACTGTTAAATTTTCTGTCCAATGGTAAGTGGGATTCAAATAACTCCAATAAAATAGAAAGTTCAACGTGCTCCAACAGCCGGCTCTATCTACAGCCGGAAATATTGATATAATCTAATTTATAAATTTATTTGAATATCTAATTTAGTATCAATTTCATAATTTACATAACTAATTTATATATTTTATTATGAATGTAACAAATTCCATATTTCTTTTATGTAATAAATAACCCTCAGTCTTCCTGAAATGTATTGTACATTAATTTAATCTACCATTTATAACTGAAGTAAATTTAGTTATTAAATTTTATTCTTATTTAGAAAATAAATATTAATATTATCAACAGCAAAGTTGAAAAGTGAAAGAATAAATTAAGTTTGTGAAAATTTAAATAAAATGCAGTCTGCTACTAAAAGTATATTACTCGAAATTCTACTATTTTTAAACAAAGGTAATATTTAATATGAATTTCAAAAATGTGTATGTAATGAACCAATTTTACGGTGTTGATTAAGTTAATTAAATAAATAAATCGAATATCTTTTTCGTGCCAAATAGTTTTTCAGAAATGATGGTATTACATAAATATAAAACCTTTTTGTTTTTCTTATATAATAAACGTTTTTTGTTTAACTTTGGAGTTACTGTAATGAAAATCATCTGAAAACGTTGGGTAGAATGGTAAAAGAGACACATATTCATAATTTAATCTATTTAATTCTTGGATTATTAAAAAGCATCGTAGAGGTAAATTGTATAAAAGAGTAAACTTAACTTTCTTACCTTTTTCTATGTAGAAAGGGTTTGTTTCAACAGA